>JABEEN010000289.1:0-69741 GCA_013363205.1 Fusarium tuaranense | reverse complement strand
CCTTTGACAGACCCGGCCCAGTGGAGTCCATGGAGTGGCTGGTAGGGTCCGAATGTCCCGTCCTTGACATGGGAGTGGTTGGGAGGCATCTCCATGGGGTCACGTACATCCGTTTTGTCAAGCCCCACTGAGTGCTCAGGCAAAACTTACCGCTGCAAAACCTCCAGCTTCTACTCTTTTGCTTTCTTGCCCCAGTCGGGCTCTGTTCTACGAGGATGAAACGCTGTTCGTATTGTCATAGGACTTTCATCAAGACTGAGCATCTTTTGCGCCACGAGCGCTCTCGTAAGAGCTTCCCGTGGACTGAAATGCGTGGTTGTCGCGAGCTGACATGAGGTTTGTGTAGATACAGGAGAGAAGCCATACCAGTGCCGTAAGTGCAATCGTCGGTACGCCCGGAGGTCAGTTCACGCTGTGGTACGACAGGCGTGCTCATTTTCCTTGTTTAATTGTCTTGTATGCTGAGGAATTGAGCTAGCGACGTTTTGTTGAGGCACGTCAAGTACTTTCACGGGCAAGATAACTCGTCAAATGATACGCAGAGCAACCCCGAAAGCGCCATCGAACAGAATCAGAACATCCGTCGGGGGAGCACCGTCGAAAATGAGGTTGAAAAGAGCGGTGATATTAGCAATGGCTTGCCAAATCAGGGAGACGACATGAGTCAGAACCCGACGGCAATTGATGCGACTGACCAGCTCATCACCTCGGAACTGGATGCACTGGCTGCGGCGACATTGTTACAGGCTCGGAATCAAGGAATGAATGGTGACTCGGCATTTGCGATAACACAGCAGCCGCTTGAAAGACCACAGGAGAATCACTCGGAACCTCTGCCAGAGCAAGCATCCGTACAAGATCTTGTCGTTCCCGATTTGACGACATCACCACCTGAGATGATGAATGGCAGTACTGACTTTCACGTCATGTTGAGTGGCGGCACCGATTTTGTGCAGTCCTCATTAATGATGAGTACGATAAGACATGTTCAATTACCGAGGTGAACATGCAGCTAACTTTATGGCAGGCAATGGCTTCTCCAACGATCTTGAAGCCTGTCAAGGCGTCCTAGACTTATTCCACGGCAACTTCAACTCGCTAGACTTCCTAAACCTCTCCACAGCCAACGGCAACTCCCCAACATTGACGAGCTCCCAATTTGCCTCCACGGAACGCGCAGGAAGCATTCCCCTCGAACGATTCGCCCAAGTTGCGAGATTATGGCCTAGCAATCGATCGAGACTCACCGACGACGGTGCTGCGAGGATATGGATCGATGTAGTGGGTTACAGAGGCGATAATATCTTGACCGACATCTTCATCTCGGAAACGTCACCGACGCCATCTATCGGAAAGGAGAAGGAGTCAAAATGGGGTCTTGATGAGGATAAACGACAGGAGCTTGTTCATGAGTTCGTGCCTGATGCCTTGTCCAGTAGCAAGTTTCCGCCAACGCGATTACTCAACCTCGGTCTCGACATTGTCTTTCGACAGCCTCATTCACTTCTTCCATTTATACATCGCCCTACTTTTTCTGCGAAATCTGCGCCGAACTTGGTCGTTCTGTCATTATGTCTTCTGGGCCTTGTTCATTTCGACTCGAAACAAGTTAGAGACTTTGCCTTTAGCTTCCTACCTGCGGCCACTCAGAAATGTTGTCACCAGTTGGCGACGCCGTCATTTGGACCGGGAAGTTCGGTGAGATTGGTTGCTCATCTTACGTCTGCGGCGGTACTTTTGATGGCTTGGTCGATCTGCCCACCTGTGGTATGTGCCTCTTCCAGTGGACCTAGTGGCTGTATTCTGACTATCTCATATAGGACAAGCAAAACGAGATTCTAGCGCGTATGCTGTACGGCCAGACAATTTCAGTAAGGCCGTCTTCACCAAGCGTGATGGACAGACTAACCAACAAACCTCTTTCAGGTCGCGCAACTGTCAGGTCTATTCAGCGCCTGCCCGGACTCGCCTAGCCTAGGAGGCCTCGTGGAACAGCTCAGGATACAAAACGAATCTCAGGGCCAACTTCGGAATGATGATGCTCTCTGGAAGGCTTGGGCTAGAGCCGAGAGTGTAAAAAGGTCGGTCAGTCAGAATCTGTTCCGGGGGGTCATCTCGCTGACTTGCGTAGGTTGATATCTACCCTCATAATGACGGATGCTTGGTGGGCGTATAGTTTGGGTGACAGACCACTCATTCGATCCCCAGCGATGCAATTCGAGGTTCCATGCTCTGTCGAACTATTCCAGGCTTCGTCAGCCAGATCATGGAGGAGAATTGTTGACAGCGGCACCAGTATTGTATCTGGAACCGTCATGATACAGACCCATGAACCCTCGGTACGCTTACCAGATTCGCAGAACCTCTCACCCGTGGGAATAATCGGGCTACTTTCCATCATATGGATTCGAATTCTGGAAGTTCGTATCCGTGTCGCCAAGGTGCCGTCTGCGAATGGAGGATACAGACTCTCTGATGCATCCAACCGAGTATTTGCATCTGAAGACACCGGGAGGGCGCTGTCCGGTTTACTAAACGAGATATATGCAGCATACTCGAGGTTCCTCAGGTACAAGAACCCAAACTGCATCGTCATGTGGCACTTCCTCAACATCAATCTATTTGCCAATCTCGAAGTCTTTGAGTTTGCCGCGGGTAGAAAGGGGGCTGATGGCGCTCACGAAGCCTTGCAGAATATTGCTGCTTGGAGTCAAACCTGGTATGCCAGACGGGCTTGTCTTCACGCTGCTGGCATTTACACCGCCATGAGTCGCCGGCGCATCAGCGATGGTACCATGTTTCACTCAGAAGTCTCCATCTTTGCTGCAGCGCTCGTCCTTGGGCTATACGTATTCATGATGCCGCCAAACCAGGATTCTCGTCTTGCAGACGTGGAACCATACGAGTTTCTCAACGAAGTGGATTGGCCTTTACTAAACGGTAACGGAACGGCGGCCATGTCAACACCGGGGTCAACCATCGACGATGGACAAGAGAACGCAGCCAGACGATTCCTAAGAGAAGGAGGCGTTATTAGCTTCTCGGGTGTAATATGCGAAGGAGGATACAACGCGGCAAAGATGATTCTCCTGGAGTTTTCCAGTCTGATTGAGGAGGTGGGGAAATGGAATGCAAAGGGGCTTTGTCACATTTTGAGGATTATGAGCGACTCTTTGCTTGATGTGGAGGATCAACCTGATGGTAACTGATGACTACATGTAACATGATGTACTATTTAATTTGAAGCGAGCGTGTATGCTTGCACTATGATAAAGACGCCGATTCGTACCAAGAGTGAGGGAAGCAGCAGTTGCGCAGAAGACATAACGGAAGAGATCCCAACCATAAAGACACAGAGCATAAGACCTTCGTACATCAAACTATTCCATCACTCTCCTCCAAGAATTGGACCCATACACTCACGATTCATCCCATCAAGCCGCCGCCACCTTGTCACCATTTGTATGCCCATTAGTATGAGCAGGAACCTCCTTGACAGACTGAGTAGGAGCAGCATCCTTTAGCAGGTCAAGAGAGTGGTAGTAATCAGCTGCCTTCCTGCTATTGGCCTTGTCCTGTGCCGCTCGGGCAAGCAATTGCTTGGTGAGAGGGTGTGCCGAGAAGCGATCGGGTAGTCTCTCCCAGACTTTATAGTCTGTGCCTTGGCTATGAAGGACGCCGCAGATCTTTCGGGCGTACTCGGTGAAGAGAAAGGTTCGTGAGGACTCGACCATGATGGTCATCTGGTCTGTTGAAAAAGATTAGTCGTAATTCAGCTGATTCATTTCTCAGACTCACCTGTTAAGATCCTACGCGGCTCGTTCGCCTGAAGCGGTGTCTCGAGGAGATACTCATCACCAAAACCTCCGTGGGGTGTGTGCCCACCCTCATAACTGCACCCACCAGGCTGAAACTCGTCAGACCGACCAAGACCCGCCCCGTAGATGCAGGCCAAGAGTTCAGTCGCACTGTTTCGATGAAAGTATGGTGGACGGAAACTGTTGCTAGCTACGTCCCAGCGTGGACCGAACCAGAGGTAGTCGGCTAGTGGGACGTGAGGGTCGGATGACTTGGCTGTTAGAACTGTGTTGATGCTTGGGTCTGTGTGGTCGACTGTGGTTGAGTTTTGGGCGACGAATTTGGTCAAGTCGTACTTATAATTGTTAGTTAGGTGTGAAAGATATAGAGAAGGGATCACTGACCTTGTAGGGGACACAATTGCCGTGCCAGGCGACCACGTCAAAGGGACTATGGTCCTGCTTGATGGCGACATGTTTTCCATTGTTCTTGACTACAACAGTAAATGGAACGTGCAAGTCTTCATCGATATGAGCGACGGGGAACAGAAAGTCCCTTGGGTTGGCAAGGCCATGGCCTCCCAGAGGACCAAGGTCTGGTAGTTCCCAAGTAGAACCCCAGACTTCAGCGATGTGGCCACGAGCAACAGGAGTGCCTTCAGCCAAGTTGATTCGGAAACGGACTCCGCGTTGAATGACGCAAATTTCTCCAGGTTGGACAAAGAGCTTGCCCATTTCTGTCTGGATGTCTAGGATGCCTAGTTGCGGGGTGATGAGAAAGTCGCCATCTGTGTTGCAATAGGCCTTGTTCTCCATAGAGGTGTTGATCATGTAAACATAGAGGGCGATTCCCTGACGAAGATTAGGATCTCCACTTCCACCAAGAGTATGAAGACCATCAGTGAAGTCAATCTTTTCATTCTCTGGGGGAAGTGGGAAAGGAGACCACTCAGCCTGCTCAGGAAGAGCCTCAACCTTTGGATTCAAAGACAAGAAGCAATTCTCAATATGAGACTTTGTCTCAATGTTGGAATATCCCTGATGAGCAGCAGAAGGTCTGGCGCGGTACATGTATGTGCTCGAGTTGAGGGCCCTCGGGGCTGCAAAGGCAGAGTATGTGATGCCCTCTGTGTAAAGACCGAAGCCGCGATCTTGTGGGTTGTTTTGGCCGATGGGGAGGACTCCGGGGATTACTTCGGATTGGTGTCGGTTTCCCAAGCCTGGTTGGTAGTCGTAGGGGTCATTCTCGCGGGTGGGCTTGGTTCTTTGGAGGTCGGTGTAGTGGAAGACCTTTTGGGGGTCTGTCGCAGCGACGCGGGGTTTAGGGGCGATAGTCATGACGTTCAAGTGTTTATGATGAAAAGGGAAAGAGGTAGATGGTATTGTAATGTGTAGAGGATTATACTGATGATGGTGATGTCTCCTCTTCGTGTCTCGTCGTCAGCATCTCTCGGTCCACTTGACAACTCAAGCTACTTATAAGCCCCCCCTTACCAAGAACCATGGTACCGGACCCAGCAGCAGGAGCACAAAGATGCAGGCAGGCTGGACCCATTTTCCCCAGACTGAAGCATCCCTGGTCTAAGTGGGATCCGGGGAAGATGGGATGTGCACTCCTACCCCAATGTGGGACGACCCCACATGACGATGGCTTCTCTTACAAGGGTGGTATAAAGTATCTTGTGGGACACTGTTACTCATTCACTTACTGAATGTGTCTGAGGGAGCAATTGTAATTATGCTGCGAAACTTTGTATCCTGCCGTCGTCTGGCTACGGCAATCCGGCTCCCTTCTCAACCTCAGTGTCGCCGCCTGGGATCAATCAGTGCCTTTGACTCTGTCATTTTCCGGAACTTGTTTGGCACACAAGAAATTCGCAACGTAAGGACTGATATTCTCCTTGTGATCTACATCTACTGACATTTGATCAGATCTTTAGCGACGAGGCATACATCCGACGATGTGTCGACGTCGAAACGGCCCTCGCGCGGGCACAGGCTCATTGCCATGTTATCCCCGCCGACGCCGGTACCCAGATAACATCACAAGCCGATGTTTCAGCTCTCGACCTCGATCGTCTCCGTAACGAGACTGATATCGTCGGATACCCTATCCTGCCCTTGGTGCGCCAGCTCAGCGCCATGTGTGGTCCTGCGGGAAAGTACGTCCACTGGGGCGCTACAACACAGGATATTATGGACACAGCCAGCATTTTGCAGGTCAAGGCTGGACTTGAAGTTGTTGAGGCGAAACTTTCTGGAGTCATTGCTGCTTTGGAACGTCTTGCTGTTACTCATCGTGATACACCCATGGCTGGACGCACTCATCTACAACATGCGCTACCCGTCACCTTCGGATACAAGTGCGCAGTGTGGATCTCTGGGCTTTATCGCCATAGGGAAAGGCTGCAGCAGTTGAGACCTCGGGCTTTGATGGTGCAGTACGGAGGTGCTGCTGGGACGCTTGCCTCTCTTGGCCCGGGTGAAGATGGCATCAACATTCGCAAGCAGCTTGCTTCTGAGCTGGGGCTAGCCGATCCGCCCATCACATGGCATGTGGCTCGTGATGGAATCGCAGAGGCAATCAACCTGCTAGCCCTTATAGGAGGCTCGCTCGGAAAGATAGCGCTGGACCTCATCATCATGTCGTCCAACGAACTTGGAGAGGTCGCCGAGCCTTTTGTTCCTCACAGAGGCGCCTCATCTACCATGCCACAGAAGCGCAATCCCATCTCCAGCGAAGTCATCCTAGCAGCCTCCAAAGTCCTACGTTCAAACGCTGGTCTCGTCCTCGATGGAATGGTCTCCGACTTTGAACGCGCATCAGGCCCATGGCACCTAGAATGGGTCGCCATCCCTGAGAGTTTCGTCGCAGCAGTAGGAGCCCTCCACCAAGCCGAATTCACTCTAGCTGGACTTGAAGTGCACGAGGGTCAAATGGCAGCTAACCTAGCCATGTCCAAGGGGTTGATCGTTGGGGAGGCGGTCATGATGAGTTTGGCCAAGTACGTCGGTAGGCAAGATGCTCATGATGTTGTGTATGAGGCTTGTAAGAAGACTATTGAACGTGGTGGGGAGGCGACTTTGCTTGAGACGTTGAAGGAGGATAAGAGAGTGGTTGATGCGATTTCGATAGAGGAGTTGGAAGCTTTGTGTGATCCGGTTAATTATTTGGGTTCATCTCAACGGATGATTGATGATACATTAGGGGCGTATAGTAAATAGTCGAACAATCTTGGTCGAGTTGTATTGGTAGTTCTAGATTGATGCATTGAATCAAGAGTTGTCCGATACGATGATCTGGTCCCCTCTGTGAAGATGGTACGTTCTAGGGTAAGCCTTCATAAGATTCATGGTCTAATTATTGCTGGAATGATGGATTAATTTTGACGTATTGATCTGCCACAAGAATGCAGCGAAGACAGTTTATAACCGCAAAAATGGCAACACAGGAACGGAACTTGACATGGCAAGGTCACACACACGGTACTAGAAGAAAAGGAATTATGAAACATGTGAACTAATCTGTGAGTTCCATTATAACTACTCATACTTCGTAGGGCTTGAAGTGGTCTGCTATCTCAAACGGTGCGCCAGTCAAGCTCTTCAGCTCATCAACGCTGACATCGTCCACCAACTCCTTAAGCACAAGCCCATTAGGTGTACAATCAAAGACCGCAATGTCCGTGATGATTCTTGACACGCATCGCGGTCCTGTGAGGGGGAATGTGCATTCTAAATACTCCCAGTCAGAATCGTCTTTGCTTGAAGGGTTTGTGTCGTCTCCGACTCACCTTTAAGAATCTTTGGACGTCCCTTTCGGTCAACGTGCTCCTATTAATCGCATCAGTACTGTATTAGAAGATGCTTCCGGTGTTGTCAGTCCTACCATTGTCACAACCACCTTTGTCTTTTCCGGGTTCGCGACCAAGTCCATTGCACCGCCAATGCCCTTGACTTTACCGGGCAGCATAAAGTTGGCGAGGTCTGGTCATCAGCATTATTCTCTCAAGAGTGCTTTCGTCTCGAGACTTACCTCCGTACTTGCTAACCTGCAGCGCACCAAGCATGGTGAGGTTAATCTTGCCCGCCCGGATCATGCTAAAACTCTCTCGACTACTGAAGGTCGAGGCACCCGTATTTAACGTCACAGTCTCCTTCCCAGGGTTGATGAGATCTGGGTCTTCTTCGCCAGGCTTGGGATATCGCCCCATGCCCAAAATGCCGTTCTCGGACTGTAGTACCACCTCAACGTCGTCGGGTACTAAAGCTGGCGCCGCTAGAGGGATGCCGATGCCGAGATTGACGTACATGCCATCTTTCAGCTCTTTGGCGGCTCTTTTAATGATCCGTTCTCGCTTGGAGTTTGATGCTGTTTCTAAAGGTAGACCAGTTAGCGACAATTCTACTCTGTGGGTATGGTCTCTCACCCTTGACAATTTCCTCGGGATTCTTGTCAAACACCAACTTTTCAATCTTCTTTGGTTCAGTACTCTCAATAACCACATCAACGTATATGCCCTGTAGGTGAATGCTCTCGGGCGCAAGCTGGCCAACCTCGACAATCTCGTCAGCCTCGACAATGGTGAGCTTGGCGTTCTTGGCCATGGACTCGTTAAAGTTATTCTGAGCCTTGCGGAATGTGCAGTTTCCCAAACGGTCAGCTTTGTGAACTTTTACTAGCGCAACGTCGCCGAATATCGACTCTTCTAGGACGTAGTTCTTGCCGTTGAATTGTCGCGTTTCTTTTGCTTTGGACATGGTGGCTACGGTGCCGTCGGGGTTGTATTTTACGGGCAGCTCGCCGGTTTGGACTTGGATTCGATGTTGGTCAGCTACATGTTTTCTGCTCTCCAGGATTGGTTATTACTGACCTATTGTACCGACAGCGGCTGGCGTGTAGAACGCTGGTACACCAGCAGCACCGGCTGCACATCTCTCCACCATTGTCCCCTGCGGGATCAGCTCCAGACTCAGATCACCAGTCAGATACATCTTCTCGAAAGTCTTGTTTTCTCCAATGTAGGATGCCATCATCTTGCTGATCTGGCGCGTCTCGAGTAGTTGGCCTATTCTGAGTCAGCTTCGTCAAACAGTGTTTGCTGAACGACGCACCCAAACCAACACCCGGCATTCCAGCATTGTTGGAGACCACTGTGAGATCTGTGATATCCTGTCTTGCGGCTACGGCGTTGATGAGCGTGTTGGGTACACCGGAGAAGCCAAAGCCGCCAACGAGGACTGTCGAGCCGCTCTTAAGCCCACCGATGGCGTCGGTCACAGATGAAGAAATCTTGTCAATTCTCCGCAATGCGGTTGAGCGAGAGAAACTGCGATAGAAACATGGCACTGTCCGGGAAGAGGCCGTATGAAGGCGAAATGCGTGCTTGAACATCCTGCTGGGCACAGAAACAGCGGGGAGACGAATTGAGAAGCTGTGATTTTAGCGTATGATACTTTTAAGACGTAGTATACAACGGAATAAGATAATTATTCCCTTGTCGCCTTAGAAATGTACCTGGTTCATATCGGCATTCATGAGGAAATGCTATGAGCCAGCCCCACGTTGCTGCGTGGGACGTCTAACCGTCCCACATGAAGCTCAAGTGGATGATCCTAACTACCGACATACAAGACGTCAAACTCCCTAATTTTGCAGAATTTAGATTGGCAATTGGAGTAAAGAAAGAAAGAAAATAATCTTCCAATGCAATCGCGGATATTACCAATGCTACCTCTTCGACAGAGACTAGCGTCGCTCCCACGACGGACTTTGTTCTTACGGGGCAATGCCACCCTCGCGGGTCCAAAGCAACCTTTAACCGGACTTCGGGTTCTTGACATGTCAAGAGTGTTAGCTGGGGTATGTCAATTCTCATGTTTTCATTGTATTGCGTGGCTTACACGACATAGCCATATTGCGCTCAGATCTTGGGCGACTTGGGGTAAGTCAAGAACAATGGCTGTCTTGGGTTGGCTTGTATGCTGATGAAAAGGAAGAGCCGAGGTCATTAAGATCGAGCATCCTACGCGAGGCGACGACACGAGAGCTTGGGGACCTCCCTATGCACCATACCTGGACGGCCGAAGTGGTCAAGGCGAGAGCGCCTACTATCTATCGGTATGCAATCCGCTGGATTAAACGACCGGGCAAATTTCTCACTGGGTATAAAGGTCAATCGAAACAAAAAGTCTCTCGCCCTCTCGTTCAAGGAAAAGGCCGGTGTCGACATTATAACCAAGCTAGTCAAGAACTCGGACGTCTTGGTCGAAAACTACCTACCGGGCAGCCTCAAGAAGTACGGCCTGGATTATGAAACTCTGGCAAAGATTAATCGTAGACTCATCTATGCGAGCATCACGGGATATGGCCAGACGGGGCCGTATAGCGACCGTGCTGGATACGATGTCATGGTGGAAGCGTACGTTTAAACACAGAAATGAATGAGATGAGTTGCTGACGAGATGGTTTCTGACGTGTAGGGAAATGGGTTTGATGCATATTACAGGACCTCGAGATGGACCTCCCGTCAAGGTCGGCGTTGCGGTGACGGATCTTACGACCGGTTTGTACGCGGTCAACAGCGTCTTGGCTGCCATCATTGAGCGAGGGCAATCCGGCCAAGGGCAACACCTTGATGTGTGCTTGAGCGATTGTCAAGTTGCGACCCTATCCAACATGGCCCAATCAGTACTGGTGACAGGCAAGAGAGATGGCGGTCGCTATGGCACATCTCATCGTGAGTATCACCAGAACTCCCAGGCGTACAGATCCTAACATGCTCAGCCTCGGTTGTCCCCTATCGCGCGTTCCGCACCAGCGACGGAGACATTCTAATTGGCGGCGCAAACGATCGACTCTTTGGTGTTCTTTGCAATTGTCTGGGCAAGTCCGAGTGGGCGAGCGATGAGCGATTCTCAACCAACTCGTCACGCGTAGCGAACAGAGAGGTCCTAGAGAAGTGGATAGAGGACACGACAAAATCCAAGACGACACAGGAGTGGCTTGACATCTTTGAGGGAACAGGTCTACCATATGCCAAAGTGAATGATCTTAAGGATACACTGAATCATCCACATGGTAAGACCCCTTTACACGCCCTTCTGTGGCAAGACTCTAATCATTGTAGTTATGGCGAGAGGGATGGTCAAGGAGCTCGATCATCCTGCGCTAGGAAAGCTCAAGGTTCTCAACAGTCCAGTTCAATACTCAAGAACTGGACCTTCTATACGAAGTCCTCCGCCGTTGTTGGGACAGCATACTAGGGAGGTTCTGGCTGAGGTCTTGGGACTTGATGCAGAGGAGATTAAGAAGTTGGAGGAGGATCAGGTTGTTACTATAGATGAAGGGTCGTCGTAGATAATTGGGAATTAGTAATTTACAATGAACTAGAAAGGATATACCGCCATTCACGAACCGAGATGCATAACTTGCTCTGCATCATGACATGTGTAAATTGCCCCATGTCCCACATGAGCTGTCTCGAAAGCTGTGGGACCTTCTTTCAACTTGAAGGTGGGACCCTGAATTTCTATATACACATTGTTTAAGATGTGAAAGAGGTCGTAGAAGGGGAGCATATGCGTCGTAAATCTTGATGCCCCCAAGGATTGTCAGCATGGCCCCAGGACAGGTTACCACCGCCACGTTCCCGCAACAGCTGCTCGCAGGTATGTGTAAAATCTAACCCGCATGCCAGATTTTCATTGACTGAGAGGAATGTCAAATTTGGTATTGATACAGGTGGTGTTGCGGGGATCTCTGAAGTGAGTTGGCCATATTTGAGGGAGTCCAGGTTAGCGGTGATTCGCTGATAATGGTAGATCTTGATCATGTAAAACGCCCAAGCCATTGTGAATACATGTGCATAAACTGACAAAGGTACTAGGTATCCATTGGATGTAGTCAAGACGAGACTGTGAGTGAGCAACCTCAGAGGTGTGCATCATGCTCTCCTGACAAACCTCAAGACAGCTACAACGGAGCACGAGCGGGACTGTGGTGTACTCAAGCATGATAGACTGCTTCCGCAAGATAGCCAAGCAAGAAGGGTGCGCCGGCTAATCCCCCCAAAGCTCCAAAAAGCTAACAGTCCCATCAGTGTTGGCCGCTTCTACAGAGGGATTCTAGCCCCGATCTTAATGGAGACTCCTAAGAGGCGCGTATCCAATTCAGCTTAATTCTTCATCCAAGATATTAACACATCGGTCTTAGAGCAACTAAATTCACGGCCAATGACTCTTGGGCCAAGTTCTACGCCGACATATTCCAAACCCAACGGCGAGACCAAAAGTTAGCAATCCTCACGGGCGCAAGTGCCGGCGCAACAGAATCCATCGTCGTCGTACCTTTCGAACTAGTCAAGATAAGACTCCAAGACAAGTCTTCTTCAGCAAGGTATAAGGGCGTTCTCGACTGTGCCGTCAAGATCGTTCGCGAGTCTGGTCCCCTTGGGTTATACCAAGGCTTTGAGAGTACAGTATGGAGACACATTATATGGAACGCCGGCTACTTCGGATGTATCTTCCAAGTCCGCTCTCTTTTACCGAAAGCTGAGACGAAGAAGGGTACCATGGTGAATGACCTAATTGCTGGTTCTGTAGGAGGAACGGTTGGGACGTTACTCAATACGCCTTTTGATGTGGTCAAGAGTCGGATTCAGAGCACTACTGGTACGAAAGAGACGCTGCCTTGGGTGTGGTCTGGTATCTTGAAGGTTTATAGGGAGGAGGGTGTTGCTGCGCTTTATAAGGGGTTGGTGCCTAAGATTGTGCGTTTTGCGCCTGGAGGGGGGATCATGCTCGTTGTGTACTCCTTTGTGATTGACTTGCTCACGTCGGGGAAGTGAAAGGAAAGGAGACGTACTGCATTCGACTAATGAAATGCTTGCCATTAGGGCTACTCATGAGATTAAGGAACCCTACTCGGTGATCATGAAAGTCAAGACGACATTTGCCATCAAATCTAAATGTCTAAACTAGTAGGTGTCATACCAAAACACCCTCAAAAGATACTCACTATAGATTGCGAGGACTTCATGCCTCGGCCGTTGCAATCTAGTGCTTGGTCCAGTCCGTCAAACCCCCGTTGGCGATAATCTCTTGCAGATTCTCGGGGAACTGGCCCACCTTCTCCCCCCGCCTTCACCTCAAAAAACACTCCGAGCATCGATGTTATCGGCATCACAGAACAAGAGCCCCCACCCGTTCGATAAAAGACTCGAGTTCCTATAATAGCTCTGTCGAGCTCACTCAAAGGGGAGGCCGGTAAGATAGTACCATAACGAAACTACACACCGTTCAAGTTCTCGGGGGCTTTGTATACATCAGTGCCCGAGAGACTGACGCTTAAAGCTCTAGCAGCTACAGAAGCGTTATGGCCAATTACGGCTAGATATTTATTAACAATCTGACATGCTATTTGCCTTTCCTGACCATTCACCACCTGCGCGGTACGATGTGCGATCTGATCAACTACCGATCGAATGGCTATAACGAAGACCAACATCGAAAACAGCGCCAAATAGGTCGTGATTAGAACCAATCTCCAACCCAAATTGACCACTACCCTTCTCTAATGAAAGCAGAGGCCACGCCAAGACCAGTGCTAGAGTAAACATTAGCATCCGCTTCAAGAAGCAGGTTTCATAACTCACCTAGCACACATGCTAATAACTCCAACCTCCTTATCCCGACGGGCAAGCTCAGCCAAAAGCGTGGCCAACTGCCTCGTCCCAGTAGCTCCGGTTGGGTGACCAATAGCGATGGCACCGCCCTTAGGGTTGACCCTGTCTATGTCGAGGCCGAGCTCGTGGACGCAAGCTAATGTCTGGCTGGCAAAAGCTTCGTTAAGTTCAAAGATGTCGACATCCTTTTGTTCGATCCCGACATGCTTGTATAGCTGAGGGATGGCATGCAAGGGACCCATGCCCATCTCATCTGGTTCACAGCCTGCTACTTGGGTGCCTAGGAATCTTGCAAGGGGCTTTAGACCTCGGGCTTCGGCCCAAGATCGACGGGCCAAGATAGCCGCTGATGCTCCATCGCATATCTGAGATCTATGCAGTAGGTTAGCTTGGATGGCAACAGGCCTGGGATCTGACACACGAATTTCCTGCTGTGCTGCCACCCGTCTCAATAAAAGCTGGCTTCAGCTTTGCCAGCTTCTCCAATGTGACACCAGCCCGAATAGCATCATCAGCTTCGACCCGAACGCGGCTTTTGACTTCTCCATCAACAACAGTATACTCGACGGGCACAATCTCACTATCAAAGTGACCTGCAGATCGTGCCTGATTTGCCCTGCTGTGACTGAGAAGAGCAAAGTCATCCTGCATCTGGCGGCTAATCTGGTAACGAGCAGCCACATTCTCCGAGGTGATACCCATTGGCATCAGACAGTCGGCCGCCGACTTTACGGCGGTGCCTCTGAGGCTTGGACCTACGTCAGCGGGTACACCGCGGGTCTGGTAGTTCTTGGACATGCTCTCAACGCCGCCTGCCATGGCCACGTCGATTTGACCAGCCCAGATGGAGTGCGCCAGGTGGGCGAAAGCCTGCAAGCTACTCGAGCATTGCCGATTGACGGTGTGAAACGTAGTCGTCACTGGGAAGCCGGCGTTGAGAAGAGCCATCCTTCCCGTCTTTGCGAAGCCTAGCTCAGCGAGGACGTTGCCGATGAGGACATCTTGGACGTCCTTGGCTTCAATGTTGGCTCGTCTTGGGGCTTCAGCCATGATCTGATATTATCAATGTGAGTAAAGGCGCAATTAAATAATGGCTACTATCTTACCGGTCCCAAGATGTCTTCCGGCCAGGCATCCTTGAATCCGCCTTTGAACGAGCGAGTGATGGGGCTTCGAATGGCAGACAGGACGACAACGTCGTTGGGCGACTTGGCCATGAGCGCTCGAGCGCTTCTCGTAATTCCCGACATTGAACTAACTGACTACCGATTGAAACCTATAATAAAAATGCATGATCAACTCGTAATTGTCTTTTTTGCGAGTACTTGATGTTTGATGTCCATGATGGATGGGATGTGGGACATGAACCAGCCCCACGTGGAGACCAGTCCGTCTTATTCTCCTTCTTCACATTACGACGTCATTCCCCAAACACCACGATTGAGACTCTCAAGACAAACTCCATCATGTCTTTCGAATTCGGTATCGAAACGTTTCGTCCTGCTTTTGACGATCGAGAAACACCCAAGATCTCGTACGGTCTGCGGTTCCCGGAAGCTTGCTTGCATCACTGCAGAGACACCTTCTCTAGCTCTCGGGTTTACATCATCTGCTCCAAGTCGCTATCGCAAGCAACTGATGCTCTCGGCCGTCTTACTACGGTACTCGGCGACCGAGTTGCGGGAGTGAGAATCGGCATCAGCCCTCACACGCCCATAGCGCAGGTCCTGGAGGTGGTAGAGGATGCTCGTGGGCGCGGCATTGACTGCCTGGTCACCCTCGGCGCAGGCAGTCTTACAGATGCTGCCAAACTGATCCGTCTAGCTTTGGCCAACTCTGCTATCACGGAGGAGGATATGAATACTCTTTGGGGCACATCAGAGAGTAATCCAGCGCTACGCAAGGACATTGTCAAACCGACCATCCCTCTCATTCACATCCCAACTTCTCTCTCCGGAGGCGAATATCAAGCCATAGCCGGAGGAACAGAATCCCAAGGCCACGCCAAGAGAACCTTTCACTGCGAAAAAGTCGACCCTGAACTTGTCATCCAAGATCCAGAGCTTTGCCTCACAACGCCTGCCTGGGTATGGTTAAGCACTGGTATCCGATCAGTGGACCATTGCGTAGAGACGCTCTGCTCGCTTCTATCAAACGAAAAAGGCGATACTTGGGCCAAGAGAGGTCTTCCGAAATTAATCTCAGGGTTGTTGGAGAGCAAGGCGAATCCGAAATCGCTACAAGCTCGTCATCTTTGTCAATTGGGCGTCATTGAAGCTATGTGCGCTGTTTCGAGTGGTGTTCCTCTTGGAGCTAGTCATGCAATCGGACATCAACTTGGACCTCTAGGCGTCGGCCATGGTGAAACGAGCTGCATTCTATTACCAGCTGTGTGCAAGTTCAACTTGAAGTACAAGGCAAACGTCGACCGACAGGCCATGGTCAAGGATTTGTTGTTGGGACAGACAGAAGTCAAGCAGCTGCTAGAGTCGAAGGGACTTGATGGTAAAGAGCCGGATCTCGGCGAGATCTTGGCGGCTGTTATTTCGGCCCTGGGGATGCCCAGGTCGCTTGAAGAGGTTGGCATCGGTCAAGAGAGCCTTGATACACTTGCAAGAAATAGTCTGGAGGATATATGGATACGGACGAATGCCGTGCCTATTACTGAGGAAGCGCAGGTTAGAGAGATTCTAAACATGTGCGCCAGGAAGCAGTAGTGGAGTTTTGTTAATAAGGTGCGAGTTATCTACGGCTATTTAGACATTTAGGTCAAGTAATGTTGCTTCGCTCAAGGAGGCAAGGCAAGATTCGCAATCCTCTTTCACTAGACCAGTCAGTTTGCTTCGTAAGGACACCAGAGTTGAGAATGACGTACTGCTCGCCTTGGCTAATGGGTAGTCAACAGAACTTGATTGCTAGAAAAGGTCAATGAGGATGCTAAACCAACAACACCAAGACAGCTCGGCAAAAACAGACATCTAGTAAAGCAGCCAATGATTCCCCTTGTAAACCCAATCATCAACTACCGACACTTGAACCCGAAGACCCTTGTTTTCCCCACGGGGATGCGGGGACAGTCTTTCTTCCCACATTACATCAAACCTTCATTCGACAAAGCCCCATGTGGAACCTCGGTCAGGTTCAATTGATCATTGTAGCCCCACAAGGATTCATGGTGGTTGAATAGAGTATAGAACTTGGGTCAACGGCGTTGAGTTGAAGCAAGCAAGTATTACAGATCTAACCCACCATACCAACGCATCTCTCAATTGATGGGCCAGACGGAAACAGAAACCATGGCCGATTACCGGGATCTTCAAGTGTCCATCATTGGTGCAGGTAGGTGCAGTATACAACACTCCGACTTGACAAGCTGCTAACCCACACATCTCAGGAATGGGAGGACTCACTGCCGCTCTCGCATTTGCCAAGAAAGGGTTCAAACAAGTCCACGTCTACGAAAACGCACCCGCACTGGGCTTTGTAGGCGCCGGTATCCAGATCGCCCCCAATCTGATCCGTGTCCTTGATACGCTGGGCATATGGGGAGACTCTTCTCTCGAAAAGGAGGCTACCAACGTCAAAGAGGTTTATATCTACGATGGTCCTTCTAATAACGAATTGACGCGCGTTCCAATGGGAGACATCCATCAGAAATACGGGTACTCGCATTATGCCGGCCATCGAGCTTCGCTGGCTGGCAATATCTACGAGGCTGCAAAGGCTCAACCCAATGTTCATTTTCACTTTGGTCAGACGATGCAGAGTGTCACATCTTTTGGTCCCGACAAGGTCACTTTTGTCATCAAGAACGGTGATGGCGCTGAAAGTGTCGTCGAGACCGATGTCCTGATTGGCGCCGACGGCATCAAATCCCCAGTCCGAGAGTCAATGCTAAGCTCTCTAAACCTTTCCGCCGAGGTCGAGGAGACCGGTACAGCAGCCTACCGCATCCTTGTCGAACGTGAAAAGATGGAGCCATATCCTGAACTACTGGAGTTGATCGACAGCGATGCTGTTCGGCGATGGATAGGATCTAAGCGACACGTTATTGCCTACCCGATTCACAACCACACGATATACAACATCGCCACAGCTCAACCCGACGTCAACTTTGCAGGTTCAATCAATGCGACTTGGACGAACAAGGGTGACAAGAAGGCCATGAAGGAGGTTTACTCTGACTTTTGCCCTTTGGTGCAGAAGCTTCTCGACCTCGTTCCCGATGGAGACGTCGTTGAGTGGCGGCTACGTAGCCACAAGCCCCTAGACACATGGACACTCGGCGGTGTTGCATTACTAGGAGATGCTTGTCACCCAACGCTTCCCCATCTATCCCAAGGAGCCGCCATGGCCATCGAAGATGCCGCAGTCCTAGCCGAAGCCATATCCCTAGTCCCAGGCGGAGGAGCAGATCGCCAAGAGCTAGCAAAGACCCTCAAAGTATACGAACTTGCCAGAAAACCTCGAACATCTACTCTGGTAGAACTCGCTGCTTTATCTGCCCGGACACTGCATCTAGGTGAGGGCAAGGCTAAAGAGGAGCGGGATCGGCAATTTGCGGCAGCCAAGACTAAGGGGGCGCCGGTGCCGGATAAGTGGGCTAGTCCGGAGGTTCAGAAGATGATCTTTGAGTATGAATGTGTTGGAGATATTCGAGAGCGGTTTCAGGAATTACATGCTTCGCTGGGGCAGGGGGTTGACGAGACTATTGCTGCGAGGATTTGAGATATAGAGGAGCGATACAGCGCGAGACGTGAATTTACATCTATTCAACTGATCCATGGTTCATTTCTTACGAGTCTTTTCCGTGACATACAATACCTTCTGGCAATATCCCACACCTCTTAACCACTACAAGGTTCGGCGTTTATGGAATGATATGCCCTCCTTATCTTGACAACATCTGCCTTGGACCTCGATACATGATCCGTTATCCGGGTGTGCGGCCATTCAGTAAGCCCATCAACTACAAGAATCCGGGGCTGTGGCGACATGTGCACCATCTGTACTTGGTCTCGTGGCCCATTGAGCATATAGCACACTCACATAACACACATGAATAAGTTCATAAACATGCATGTCTGTTCACTGATGGTCTGATCGTAATCCCATTTCCTCCCACTGCTAATCCTTCTGTGCCCTCCTCCCAGCTTTATCACCTCGGAAAAATGCTCCATAGCTTTCTACTGCTACCCATCTCATAGTGTCCATCGGAACGACTTATTCTCCTTGTCTGTAATGTCATCTAAACCATGCTGAAACTCTGGTGCACCGTACTTAGCATCACGACCAGCGTTCCGCCTCGCAAGAAGGAATCTCAATCCAAGCGATATAACACAGAGAGTGGTGAAGCAGATGAGCACACCAGTAAAGCTCTCATCATATCGTGGCGCGTATTTCCTGCTTTGGTCAGACATGGCTAGGTAGTAAAGAGGGCTGACTCACGCGTCGAAAAGCAACGGTCCGATGATGTTGCCAAAGCAGTATCCGATCCAGATGCCTGCTGCGTATGCTCCCTTCTTGGAGTATCCCGCTACGTTAGATGTGCCTAGTGAGATGGCCTGTAGCCAACAACCGGAGAAGAAGGAGATGAGGTAGAGGCCGAAGATGCGTCCCCCCGGCTGGGATGAAGGGAGCTTCCACCTGTTCAGGGGTCAGATAAATACAGCTATATGGGCACAGGGCAACTTACACCAGACTACAACCCAGGATGACGGGCAAGCAAGCAAGAGCCGAGGTGCGTAGTCTTCCCAATCTTGTCGTCCCCAGATAGCCAGCCCCAAGAACAGAGAGGAAGGCCATAGCACCGAGGGGAATGTTGAGCAAAAGAGAAACACGTGGAGAGAAACCCATGCCAGAAAACATGATGGACGCAAAGGTAGTCAGCGCCGCAGCCCCCGTGTTAGAAAGCAACCCAATAGCAGCAAGACACCAGAGCTGATAGTCCAAAAGAGCTTCTCGCACCTGGTAGCCTTTCAGGCGGGTATTTTCTGTGCCCGAGTTATCACGTCGACTTCGCTCCATTAGTAGTCTCTTCTCCTCTGGTGTCCATCCCTTGGCTTCTTGGGGCGTATCTGGGAAAAGCCAGATGAGCGATACTCCCCATGCGAGGGTCACAGCGCCAGCGACAAGGAACATGTACTGCCATGGTGCCAGCCCGCCTGCCGTGATGTGAGCGAGGCCAAAGTTGACCAAAGGGCTGATCAGCAGACTTCCTCCACTGAAGGAATACCACCACGAGCTCCGCAACTGCTGCTCCTCATGCGTGTACCAGAGTCCAACAACCAACATCAGAATAGGACTTATGCCGCTTTCCACTAGACCAAGGAAGAAGCGATTGGCGAGAATCCCAGAGTATGATTTGCACGCGGGGGTAGTAAGCACGATCATGGCCCAAATAATGTTGAGCGTGCTGCAAACTCGTCGAGGACGGAAGCGTTGGGCGAGTAGCGAACAGGGATACATGCCCACTATGTGGCCGAAAAAGAATATGAGCATGACCCAGGAGTAGCGAAGGCCGGATTCCAAGCCGAGATCGGAACGCAAGCCGAAGATGGCGGCCTGAGATATGACGGCCTTGTCGTAGTATTGGAGGGCATAGGTGATGCAGAGCTGTTCAAGACTCGGTCAGAGTAGGTTTCTTTCATAGAAATATGTCACACGTACGATGGGCATCAACTTCCAGTCGATCTTCCGGACAATGCGCTTGTTAGTCTCGGCGTCAAGCGTAACGGGTTCAAGATCGGTGATGTCCTCGACGGCATCGAGCGAGGGCTTGCCAACTGCCGAAGCATCATCGCGAGTAGCAGAGTCTCTCATGTTGGGCGGATGGTTAGGCTTTGAAGTTGTGATGTTGGAGGATGGACTGCAACTCCCTCTCCCCTCTGATAGACGACCTTTATAACGGAACCGGTTCCCTCCTCAAGCCCGGGGAAATGCGGGGACGGGTATAGAATCCGGGGAAACAGGGATCTAGGGGTCCGGGGAAGCAGGGGGGAGAATCCTCGGCGTGGGGCCAGAGGGAGGGAGTCAATGTTCAAGATCGTCCCACCTTGGTTGTATGCATTGTTTATCATGGTTGTTGGTTGGAGATGGAAACACCATGAAGATCAACAATCGTCCCACCTCAGCCCCACGTTGAGGGCTTCTTGATGAAGGATGGCATGTTGCATTCTGTCCCTCTGTATTCTCTTGAGCGTGGGACGAGGTGGTGTTGAGTGATGTTGAGGGATTTGAACTTCGCATTCTCGCAAGCCCTTACTAGACATCAACTATAGGAACCTTTTCTTCCATCGATAATAAATATAGCCCTCCCAGTATCGCAATCTAACCTACAAAGAAGCATCAGGGGAGCAGAGTTAGGCTTTTAAATATCCGACTTTTCCAGTGTCCATATAATAGCATCTTGTTCTTCACCATCGTCTGTGTAGCCTGGAATCACTGCTCTGAGACGATCAAACTGGCCATTCCCATACCCTGTGTCAAGCATCAGTAATCAAAAGAGTGGAAACAAAGTACAAACAACAGAAGACTTACTGAACCGATACACATGGAGGTCACAGCAATCCTAGAACCTCTTTGCTTAAGCTCAGCGAGGGCTGTGACGATCTGGCGAGCCCCTGTGCAACCGAGGGGATGGCCGATGGCACTATGAACATCCGGTTAGCTATACTCGCGCTATCCGTAAAAGGAGCTGAGATCATTACATTGCTCCGCCGCGTGGATTGACACGGCTAGGATCCAGTTTCAAGTGTTCCACGCAGTAGACAAGCTATATCATGTCAGTCTTCCAAAGGCAATTCAACAAGGTGAGGATAAATACCATTGATGCAAATGCCTCGTTGATCTCAAAAACATCGACATCATCCTTAGAGATTCCAACTTTCCCCAACAGCTTGGGAATCGCAAGAGCAGGACCAATACCCATGATGCGAGGATCAAGTCCAACGACAGTCGACTTCACAAACTTGCCTAGGATAGACACTCCCAATCGCTCTGCGACATCTCGGCGCATTAAAAGTACCGCAGCCGCTCCGTCAGTAATCTGAGAAGCATTCCCACCTGTAGTTGTGGAGGGAGGCCACTGAGGGAAAGCAGATCGAATCTTGGAAAGTCCTTCTTTGGTCGTTCCATAGCGGGTGCCGTCATCCTTGTCCACAATGACGGTGCATGGTTCGCCTGTCTTGGGGTCTTTCCATGTGGTTCTGATGGGTACAATTTCTTGTGACGAGAGGCCAGTCTTTTGAGCGCGCTCAGCCTTTTGCGATGAAGCTGCAGCGTATTCATCCTGCTTCTCTCTCGTAACGCCAAAATCAGCAGCAACATTCTCAGCAGTCCAAGGCATCGGCATCTTGATATCCTTTATCGTTTCATTCTTCTCAAACTCCTCCGAGAAATCAGGCGACCCATTATCAGGATTGATACTCATGCTCTCGGCTCCAACGGCAACACCAATGTCGATGCTACCAGCGGCAATCTTGTTCGCTACTGATTCCACGGCCAAGAGACCTGATGAACACCAACGGCTGACTGTTGAGATTGCTGTTGTGGGTGGGTAGCCTGCTGCGATTGCTGATGCCCTTGTGACGAAAGGAGCATCTTTGTGGAGGACGTTGCCGACGACGATTTCTTCGACGAGGCTTGGGTCGAAGCCAGCTTTCTCTCGGACATTCTATAGAGACCAATAAGTTGAGTTCAGTCATAGGGTAATGATGGAAATTTGATGATTGACGAACCTTGAGAAGAGGCTCAAGGAGACCCTCTAGAGGTGTGTCCTTCAGGTAGCCTTTGCGTGCTTTCGTCAGAGCAGTGCGCACGGCGACGGTGATAACCTAAGTAGTTCAAAATCAGTCTTCCGCCATTATCCATGAAGCTCTGGTATCTGACTTACCACATCACTCGGCTTTGCTTCCAGCAGGGCATTCTTGGCTCGTTGACCTGAGGTCTCGAGCTGCTGCGACAGCTGTCCTAGTCTCTGTGCGGCAGTGGACATGATTCTTTCCTTGACACTGAGGGGAATATTAAAAGTGAAGTGCTATTGATCCAAATTGCAATCGTGAGGCAACTTATAAGTCTGGCTGAGCGAGAAGTCTTCTGCGACCCGTCGGGTAGCTGTGCCTCGGGTTACCTGAAGGAGCATAGCTCGGTAACCCCACCCAGATTCGGCATTGTTCATGATGGAGCTTGGAAGTAAAAAGCAGTTGCCGCCATATTACCAACATTTTCCACGAGAATGTAGAAGCCTGGTGACAATCAATGGTATTCTTTCATCATATGGACGAGGAGTAGGAGTCAAAGCCCAGGTAGGTACCTAGGTTAGCATGTCTCAGGGTACTCACAACGGACATGCTACCAAGCACTAAATACTACGTTCTTTTCAACTTTCTTGACGTGATTTCTCCCTATCCATGAGACTTATTAAAGTCCATATGGCAGATCTCTTTGAAATCTCAAAGGACTAGGTACAGTTGCATAGACACCGCCCAGGACTGTTTCAGGGTTGGAACTTTAGCAACAACCAAGCGATGAGCATACCTGGCCATATACTTTTTTCTCTCGGAAACCTCGGGATATTCCATCCTTCTATTACAGTCTGATTAATTCTTAATCTCTTTTCTACCCAGCCTGCATCCAAACTCCGCAGTCTCTTACAACGATCCATCTTCATGGTTTGCGCCTTGACGTGAACTAGCCGGCCAGAGAACGAATCTGATTGGCCATGACGCAGTTTCAAAAATGCCAAGACTTTTTGAATTTCCTCTTTTGGTAATGCCTTCATGGACCAATCTCCCTTAACTCCATGCTAGAAGAGAAAAGTATTGCCAGAGAAAGGCAGTCTCAAGTATAAAAACGCGTAGATTCTCTCTCTTACAAGTTCAAATTCATCATCAGCTTCAAGATTGCTTCTCACATTCCTCTCTGCATTCTAGAAATCCGTTCAATACACTCACTCCTCACTCTACACAATGCCTTGCAAGAAAGACACTTCCGACTCGCAGTCGGTCCCCTCAAGATACATGGACCCTTTTCCTCCAAATTTCCCTCCCATCTTCATCAAAAACCAGTTCCGAACCACAATCGACCTACCCACCAAAGAAAAATTCCCACAGGCACAGGGTAGCTGCGCCGTCATCACTGGTTCAAACACTGGTCTTGGCTTCGAATCTGCCAAACAGCTACTCTCCATTGGTCTGTCTCACCTCGTGATGGGTGTCCGATCCCTTGAAAAGGGCAAGGCGGCGGCTGAGAAGCTCCAGGTTGTGGCACCCTCTGCAAAGATTGAGGTTTGGCAGTTGGACATGGAGTCGTACGAGTCCATACAAGCCTTTGCCAAAAAGTGCCAAACCAACCTCACTCGCATTGATGCCGTCATTCTTAACGCAGGCCTCGCACCTTTCGTCTTTGAGAAGACGGCTGCAACTGGACACGAGAAGGCTATCCAAGTCAACCACATCAGCACGGCACTGTTGACAATTCTGCTGATCCCAGTATTGAAGACCAAGGTCACCGGACAGGGCCCGCCCAGGCTTACCATCGTCAACTCCCTTACCGCTCATCTATGCAATTTTCCCAACAAAGATGAGAGACCTCTTCTGGCTTCCTTTGACGACACGACGATTACCCCTTGGAGTGGCCAGGAGAGATACGGCGTATCAAAGTTGCTGAACCAACTCTTCATCGTGAGACTGACCGAGAAGGTTGATCCCAATGAAGTGATCGTCAACATGGTCGACCCTGGTCTTACTAAAGGCACTGGCTTGCCGCAGCACGCCACAGGAGCCGTTGCGGTGGCTGCCAAGATGTTTAACACCATCGCGGGCAGACCGTTGAACAGGGGTGCGGCGACGTATGTGGATGCTGTGTTTGGACATGGCAAGGAGTCCCATGGTTGTTTTCTCATGAACTGCCAGATTTCCCCGTGAGTAGAAACCTTCAGCATCTAGTGTGTGTCACTAACACAGTCAGGCTTGCCTGTTGGTTTTACACCGATGGTGAAGTACTATCAGAGCAGGTGTGGAGCGAAACACTCAAAGAGCTCAGTTTCGCTGGGGTGCAGGATATCATTGCTAAGATTTAGGGCAAGTGGAAGACCGGTAATGCCACCTGTAGGAGTAATTATTGCTAAGTAGTTTCCGTGAAGAGGATGGATTTTAGATTGTAGTCTCGCTGTATATTCTATCCCAATATTGAATAATTAACTGTACCCTCTTTGTGTTTGAGGACTGTCATATCTCCCGAAAAGGGACTTGTAATGAAACATTTGCAACACCTCCATCAAATCCCACTGCCTGCACAGGTTAGCTGTAGTTGCCCCGTCAGCCCTACGCGGGCTTACCCGACCGTCGGAGTTAAGCACCCGGCATTCCGGCACCAACCTCGTGTGGCGACTCTGTTCCTTCAACCACCTCATGAGTCTTGACAACTCCACCAGGGACCGACTAGGACAGCTGTGATTTTCACAAGTCATTACTTGGATCCTTGGCCGCTTTCAAGGACCCGACCCCTTTGGCTCACCATGCCGGATCGAAGGATACACACCGCCCCAAGTACGCCGACATTCAGGCAACACTTTCATGACGACTAACACCTGATCTAGATCGCAAACTGGAGTTTGTCGTCGAAGAGCCATCACAGAAGCCCAGTCGAAAAAACCAAAAGCTCGTCAAAAGCCATGTTTCTAGAGGCAGGCCTTCTCGAAAAGAACGTCCCGGGGTTAAGTCTTGGATCTTGAAAAGAGACGCACAAAAAGAAGTGGAAATCCAGCATGGCTCTATTCCTCCCCGTGTTGGGTCAGATTTCTCTCTTCTCGATTTCCCTGAACCTCTGCAGCCATATATGAAACAGGACTTGGTTCGATGTACGTTTAACTAGTGAGTGGCTGGTTCATCACTGACCTGACCTGCAGCTTTTTACGGGATGAAGGGAGCATTGTATCCCTCAGAGATCTGCCTTCAAGTCGACGCCACGCAATCTTCCTGGACGACCAATCTACTGGTCGATTTGGTCTACTTTCATTCAGCAATATTTTCCATCGAGGCTTACTTTGACCAATATTTCGGTAGAGACCATGGCACATTGTCACATTTTCATTTCCTCAAAACACTTCGACTTCTTCAAGAGCGGCTCAACGACCCTGGCAATCCTGCATCCATCTCAGATGCCACCATCATGGTCGTCATTACTCTAGGACTGACTGCGGAACTTATTGGAGATCGTTCAGCAGCAGAGAACCACTTGGCAGGCATGGCAAGGATAGTTGACCTTCGAGGTGGTCTTGAGATGCTTAGATTTGACAACGCCAGGCTTCCGGCCAAAGTTTGCAGGTATGCAGCACCCATGTCTCGTTAAGACACCCGCTCACGAGTCTCAGAGTTGATCTTGGCCTGGTCCTTCGGTTCGGTTGCAAACCAGTCTTTTTCAACGAACCGATTTCTTGGGATCCATACATCGCGAACCAAGGTCTCATTCGCAGCTTAAAGAAAGTCAACATTCCGGAAACAGAGGCCACGGTGTTTATCAAGACCTTGGACAAGAGGTTAGCCAACGTTTGGAAAGATTTACAAGAATTCGCCATGCTTGGCAATCTGGCACATCAAACATCAAGGAAACTACAGCCAAACACATTTAGTGAGATCATGGTGTCGATTCTCTACCGGTTGCTGGCTCTGTCGTTTCCGGAGTCACCCATCGAAGATGCCCTGCGCGTCGGGATGATCGCATTTACGACGGCAATGTTCTTTCGATGGCGGAGTATGAATCAGCGACAGCAGTACTTGGATGATACCTTTCGGGATGCTTTATCCAAGTTGAAGGACGCTTCTGCTCAGCTACCTCTCAGTGTGTTGTTCTGGCTTTTAATGGTGTGGACTATCACTGTTTCTCAACACTCGGAGCACAATATGTTTTCAAAGTGGATGGATAATGTCCTCAAAGACCTTGGTTTGTCCTCTTGGTCGGACGCCCAGAAGACATTAAAGTCAGTTCTTTGGGTTGGCTGTCTGTTTGATGCCCCCGGTCAGCAAGCCTTTAACAGTATACTGTTTAAGAAACAGAGTAATAACTAGGCCATGAAAGAATCATTCACTTGGTTGAAGTTCCAATTTCTAGTTGCACGCTTGGGTTCCTCAAAATGCAGAGTCTTAATCTGAAAGTCATTCATCATGGAAGCAAATCTGCTCCACGCTTTTAATATTCAACATATATACATAAGACCTCTCTATGTACGTCCAAATCATCTACAGAATGTCAAGTTCATCTCGTCTCGTGCAAACCCCAGGACCTTAAACCATCTTAGGGATGCGGATCTCGCTAATCTTCCAGACCTTGCCGCCCTGGGAGCTGGTCAGACCCGTGTAGGTAGCCTTCTGAGCAGTAGCGATAGTGTTGCCAAAGGTGGGGTCGGCACCGGCGAGGGTGATCTCGGTGTTGATGTAGCGCTGCTCAGCAATGGTGGGGCTGCAGTTGTTGTTGCACTCGGTGCCGGTGCCGTAGCCTCGCATGTAAGGGCCGGACTTGTACTCGAAGGAGCTGAGCGACTTGCCAGTGTCGGCATCGGTCACCTCTTGGCGCCAAGTGTCCTTGTCGCTGAGGAGGGTGTAGACGATCTTGACCTTCTGGTCACCGCGGACAGGGCTGGCGGGACCATCGAGCTGGCCGAAGGAGCCAAAGAGGGAGGCACGAACACACCACTCGCCCTTCTTGGCACCGCACCAGGAGTTGTCGGGCCAAGACTCGAGAGTGGTCTGGACGAGGTGGCCGGTACCGTTGGACATGCCGGGCCACACGGTGAGCATACCGTTCTGCGTGGAGGGAGCGACACCGGGGATGATGGTGGTGACGGCCTTGACGATGGTAGACTTGGTAGGGCCAAGAGAAACGGAACCTCCCCAGCTGTCTCGGGCAGAAACCTGAGGAGAGGCAACAGAGGTGCCGATGAAGGCAGCAGCCAGTGTGGTGAGGGTAGAGAAGTGCATGATGACGGTTTGGAACTTGAGGCTTGGTGTTGCAGTGGAAGACGAGGGTGAAGATGAGATGGAACAAACCAAGATACCAAGACGGCATTCAACTGTATTTATTCCCACTCTATCCGCGTCTCTGGAGACGTTGAATGCCGTCCGGAGAAAATAATGCTTCTCGCCCACGGGCCGTGGAGAATTCTCGTCCGTGCAAGGGTCTCCGAGCTTTTGTTTCAGGGCCGCCGATTCACCGCCCCATGAGGAAATCACGGACCTCCAATACGGACCCAAACGGGTGTTTGAGGTCGGGAGCCATCTGCCGATTTAACGGCAGATGTCCCGATTAGGGGTCCTGGGCCGTTGGTAGTGGTTGGAGTAGAAGGTCGAGAACGGATGAATGCAACCCCGCGGACTCCGTGCTTCAACCGGGGAAACCACGTTTTTGAGGGATGGTACCTTTTTTTCAACAAATACGAGCATGCGCATTGGGCGATTGATGGGAATTGTTTGGTTCCTAGTGTTGCAGGGTTGGGGGTTGTATCCGGGAGAGGTTAAACATTTGGATGACACCAGAATTCGGTGCCGAGCTGCCTTAATCGGTCAATGGGCGGTGTCAATGAGTGAAGATGGGACGAGGTATGCCGTAAGTTGAGACAGATATCGTGAAGTGTCTGGTGGAGGTGGACACACCGACAACTATTTACTATGCAACGCAAGGATAAGTCTATCGGAAGAATTAGACTATACAGTTTGGTAGCCTTTAGCTCTTGTTCAAATAATTCCGCGATCATAATAGTGTGGCAGGGAGTTTGGTTGTGCCGAACACGACCATTCGCCAGTCGACTTCTGGGGAGAATGATCGCCATAGGTGGAAGATATGATCTTGGCTATGGAACTCAGTCCAACCTGTAGCAGCAGAGAAAATATTTCGATGAGATGCATCAGGCAACATAACCAAAAATAGGTAAGCAAGGAATTAATGATCATCTCTCATGCATCAGGGAATGTTCAGGGCCAAGCTTCCATGTGTTCGCTGTGCGCTGGCACGGGATCTCCACTGTTTCCCGCTCTCACCCATGCATTCATTCCCTGTGTGCTGAACTCTCCCTTGGCAACTCAACTCTCACAAACCATCTACCTCTTTTTCATCATCTACGAGCTTCAGTTCTTGGCCAGACCATGCCGTTACAGCACCACGAGGCGAAACGGGCGCGATGCTCTTTATATACGAAGCTGAGATGCAAGACTACAGGGATGTCGCCCCAGAATAATGGGGCCAAGACCTCGGCTGCTGCCTCCAGGCGTAATTTCAGGTCCCGGTTTGGTCCATCACAAGGCTGAACTTCTTCCCCTCTTCATCACACCATATCGACGCTATCCAAGTCTCTACGCAAGCCCCTCAAACGCCGGCGCCATGTTCAGCAAGAGGCGCCCGGCCACCGACGAGGAGCGACTCGCCAGCTACGAACTAGACTGGCCCTCGTCGCAGCGCTGGAACCCTCACTACAGTGTACCGCGCAACTCGATTGACCTGGGCCATCTTGAGCCGCGCTTCGACTCTGAGTTGGCCAAGGATGTCGAGTACAGTCGCCATGTTCGTCTGAGGAAGGCTACGCGCACCATGTCGTATGGGAGGAGTAAGCGGGACATGGACACCAAGGTCGCTGGCATTCGTGATGCCATTCTCGAGGAGCATGAGGAGCATGAGGAGTTCTCTAACCAGGTACTCTGGATCGAGACTGTTTCCGAGTTATACATGAATGAGCTCGATAATCGCGCACGATGGGATCCTCGATGGCTCAACATCACAAGACGCGAGCGATTCGAAGGGCTCGAGTCTGCTAGCGTTTCGGTCGTTGACTATCTGTCCAATGACACCGTCCAAAGGAGCGAACCGATTACCACCAAGATGGAGCTTGCTACTGCGCTCGAAGGACATCCTGCCGATTCTCAAGTACGGGTCATCATGGTGAGCGATCTCAGTCGCTTCGTCATGGGAGCCCTAGGTCAACTATACTCCATCGACCCCGAGTTTTGGTACGAACATCTTGTCGCATCGGGCTACAGTGCCAGTGATAGCGGCCTCAAGCTCAAGAATGCCGTCTGGATGAACTGGGCTGAACGAGAGACCCGTTTCCGCCATCGGGCCCTTCCGGGGATTGGTCAGCGCACGGAATGGAACGTACCTCGAAGGACCAAGTCTCGATCTTGGGCGCATCTCCGCTGGGGCCGTCTAGGCCTTCTTCATTACTTGGGTCGAAAGGGTTTCTATGAAGATGAGATCGACAAACGAGTGTCTGATGGACGGTGGACTATGGAGCGCGACGTTGTTCTCGACAAGTACGGGCTACTACTGACAGAGAAGAGAAGGAAGCGTGCGGAGGAGAATCTCAAGGACTACAAACGGAAACTGAAGAAGGAAGCAGAGATGCGTGGGTTACCCCAATCTTCAGTACATCTCAAGCTCGAGAGCACCTCAACCAGGACCAAGTCGACCAATGTGTACCGGCCCTACAGCACGTTTCATCCTGTGCTTCCCCGGAACCCGGCCTACTGGACAAACAGAGATCTCAGGGTTATGGCCCCTGAGGGTATGGGTTACTGGTCAAGTATGGATGATCAAGGGAGGAAGACGAGTGAGTTTATGTACCGGCATTACCTGGTATTGTAAGCTGACGTGAACCCAGTCGTCCTAGTCTTTGATCCACCACGTAGCATGACACACGACAAGACGAAAGAGGTTACGCCATCGCTCACATTCATGCCGCGCGCGATGGAGTTTGAGTCTTACACTGAAGAAGAACTCTGGCGAACTGCGCATCCCGACGAGACATATCTCGACCCCCCGCCGCCTGCGCGGTCCAAGAAGCAGATCAAAGCCGAGAAGAAGGCAGCTAGAAAGCAACGACTCAAAGATAAGAAGGATAAACTGCAGGAGAAGTTGGCTCATGGCGATGAGAAAGAATACGAGACCGATTCGTCCTATAACAGTGACACAGAATACGACGAGGAGTACGAACAGACTCTGCGAGATGACTACAAGGCTCCGCAGCCTTGTGTCCGTGATCGCGACTTTGCGCGGAAGTACTCCTGGTCTACCTTGGACCTGGTCTACCGCTACATTAGCAAGGTCCCAGCCAGCGAACTCTGTCATGACGATTCGCTCATTCCGTCTGTACTCACGCGCCTCACCTTGGATGATCTTTGGCAGCTGCTCACTGAGCTACGCCTGATGCTTGATCACATCGATGCCGATCTGGGTGCTGACTTGCACATGCATCTTCTCGAGTCAGCTGGGCTCATGGCACGAAAGAACGTGGGCTGGATCCGTTCGACGCTTCAAGAACTGAGCGAGTGGATAAAACACAACAAGGCTACCAACATGATCTCCAATTCGCCCGAATTGGTTGAAGAGTTGGACGAGCTCATGGCAGATTTGCAATCTCTCCAGAGGCGTTCTGAGCAAACACTCAATCTCCTCGTCGCGTCGACCGGCCTCGCTCAATCGACACTTGTCATTGACCAGACCTCTGGCATCAACAAACTGACCGAGCTCGCCTTCTTCTTCGTCCCTCTATCCTTCATAACGTCCGTCTTCTCCATGCAGGTCGCCGAACTTACCGATACGCCGCCCAAGATATGGACATGGGGCCTGTCTCTCAGCTTGGTCTTCATCATAACGTACCTAATACGCACTATGCTGCGGTCCCCATCAATTCGCGTCTACGCCATGTCAGCTCGGGTGACGATGCTGAACCGCTTCACATCATCCCGCTCCGCGTCACGCCGACTCAATTCGGTGGGCAACCGTGCCATCGCACGTTTTCTCCTCCTCTTCTGTACAGTCGTTGTAGTTGTCTTTACCGGGATTGGCTTATGCTTTCTTTACCTCTTCATCGTCTACTTTGGCATCTGGGCCGGCGCAGTCGGGACTGCCTTGTATTTCATTATCACGCGATGGCCAGAACCGACCGTGCTGGCGCCATGCTTCTTGTCCATCGTGGTGGCGGGTGGTGGTGCCTCGGTGACATGGTACTGGCGCAAGGAGATTGAGGATCATGTTTACAAGGCGCTTGAACGCACTCTTAACAAGTTCAAGAATTTGTTTCCTGAGAGCTGGCTTTTGGATGCTGTTGATGATGAGGATTTGGCACAGGAAGGAGTCAAGACGTATGGTCGGCAGGCAATCGTATCGATATGAGGCTCCAAGATGGAGCTCCTCGCTTATCAGGCAGGGCTATGCGAGATCGAGAAATGACCCCTGTATGGTATAGGGTGGCAGGGATTCTTGTGATGGATTTTGACCTGTGTACGCCTAGCCAGCTGATGCTGCTTAGATTTCAGGATTGCTTTTAGGTATTAATAACGTCCCTGAAAGGAGTTACCAGGCACAATAATTCACAGAAATTCCCTCCCGTCGAGGTGGCGGGATATTGCCACAGCGGCTATTCAATTCCTCCAACCCAAGGTTGGTGGAACGCCAACACTCAATGAAACGTGACACTCACTGATTTCGGATTCGAAGCGGATAAATGCTTAAAGTTGCGAACACATGCACGCAATTGTCCTGTTTCTACTCAATCTGCATCGGTTTGCCATAGAAGGTTGTTTGCCATTCACACTGCCTCGGGTGCCAACTCCTCCCCTAAGCCTTAGGTCGGGTATTTGCCCTAGGTCACTCATCCGTCACCGCACCTACTTCGCTTTTCCCTTCTTCCTTCTCAATCAATCAAACACGCGTCGAAGGAACCACCATGGCAACAAAGTGGGAGGCTGCGCAGTTGCCCACCGACAGCCTCTGTGCTACCTCGGGCTTTGTAGCGCTGCAGGGTCTCTTCGGCAGTGACGATTTCACCGACATGACCATTCGATGCCAAGGCCGCGAGTTCAAGACTCACCGCGCCATCGTGTGCTCCCAGAGTTCTTTCTTCAAAAGGGCTCTTAGCAGTAACTTCAAGGTTAGTATCTGCATTCACTATGGGTGACTTGCGCTTTGCTGATTGAATAATACCAGGAGGGCCTCTCCGGAACCATCGATCTTCCAGATGACGATCCTGAGATGGTCAAGTATTTCATCGAGTTTCTTTACACCGGCACATACAGCGTCGAAGATGCGGATGAGGACAAAGTGTTGGGCGCGGTCGAGGAAACCAACGAACATATTCTCACGAGATTGGAATGCCCACCCGGTTCTGATGACTACACCGTCACCAAGACTTCAAGGGCAAATTCTACAGCAGGAAGTCGCACGGCGATGCCGAACTTGCAAAAGACAGGCCGATTCCGATGGAGCCCATACGCCTTCAAGCCCTCGGCAGTGCTGGGCAAAGGCGGAAAGAGAAAGGCGAGAAGGTCGAAGATGAATGACTCGGTTGGAATCTACATACTGGCTGACAAGTACGACGTTCCAGCGCTGAGGCTCCTGGCTCGGGAGAGATTCTTCGAAGTCGGAAAGGATCTCTTGATGTGTAAAAAAACGTGGAGCACGTCAACATGGGAGAATACGGCTTTCTTCGCGACCATGGTCAAGAAAATCCATGACAACACTTCCTCTGAGGAAGATCCACTACGAAAAGCGCTTCAGAGGCTCATCAGCATGAAGACAGAGGACGACATGATGAACAAGAGGATGCGAGAGGCAATGAAGCTCGATGGAGAGTTGGCAGTGGGTGTCATGGATTATCTCAAAGAAGCCAAGAAGATCTGATGTGCTTGGAGGGTGGACCTGAGGTACCAGGCGTTGAGGAGCAAGTTGGGAGGGGTTTGATTGATCCATTGCCCTGGCTTTAGATATCGCAAAGCAAGTGCTCGATTTAATGCAGAACCAAGAAAAAGTTCAAGTTCTTATGAATCCCAAGACCAACATGAGCAGCAGCACCGGACATGCAACACCGGAGATCAAATACCGGCGTTAAATGGCTTAAGTGAATACACCTGCATATTCCATCAACCGCCAACGTACGTTCGTCAGCCAATCAAGTGGCCCAACTTCTAAACAACAACAAAACTCACAAAGCCAAGTGTTTGAAAACGAGGCTGTCATTTCCCGAAGGATCCTTTGAGCAGCTGACCCTCCTGGCAACTTGACCAAAACGAGAATGCCGACCAACTCAGGGGCGCCCTCATCCACCGGAAACGAGTATCGGGATGAAGAGGACAACGAGATAGACGCGTTCTGCGCCACGTCGATTCACGCGTCCCTGTCAACTCTGCTGCAGAACGAAAAGTTTTCCGACATGACGATTCGTTGCGGTGGGCGTGAGTTCAAGGCCCACCGTGCCATCGTCTGCACCCAGTCCAAGTTCTTTGACCGGGCCTTGAGCAGCAACTTCAAGGTCAGTTTGTCACACTTTTGGAGGAAGAGGGGGGGCCCTACTGACGTACTATCCCTTTACAGGAAGCTGCTTCTCGTGTTGTTGAGCTGCCTGATGATGACCCTGATGTCCTTGAGCGCTTTCTTGAGTTCCTGTACACAGGGGCTTACTCTGACGATGTGAACCAGACGTGGGGAAAACCATCCATCGCCGCCATGATGAGCCCTGAAGAGGTCCTGGAGAACCTCAACAACACACCTGGCGTGCCTGAAGATTTCCTAGCGGGTGACCAACGCCCGTTAACTCCGTGTTATGGGCCACGGAATTCTAACCAAGTTGGACCAAACGGAGACGACTCTGACGAGAATGATTTGGATTACGAACCACCGAGTCCCACATCCTCAAGGTCCAACACCAACTCGGAGCCCGAAGAAGAATACAACGAGTATTATGGTGATGGAGCTTCCAATAGCGAGCAAGAACAGGAAGACTCCCCTGAAAAGCCAAGCCTCGGTACCAGGTCATACATGAATCTGTCTGAGCTGGTGACACTAGACAAAGAGGAGGCGATGCAGAGATTGGTCGAGGTCCGCAACGACATGTCCCTGCCCCTTCGCTTATACATCATGGCAGACAAATACGACGTCCCAGCCCTGAGACTCTTGGCGAGGGATCGATTCTACCGGGCCGTAGAGCTAGAGTGGGAGCATGCGGAATGCTTTCCGGACGTGGTCGACGAGCTCTACCTCGGCACCCCCCAGACAGACACGGCCATGAGGGAGATTGTCTGTCGAATCGTCGGGAGCAGGATTTTGAGTGACAGGGTTAGGGAGAAGATGAGGCCTGTCATGGAGAAGCATGGTGACTTTGCTGTCGGCGTTATGGAGTATGCCATCCACTCTGGGAGGATTCGATAGAGAAAACGCGGGATTTCTTTTCATTGGCTTCATCCGGTCAACACGTGGGTTTGACATGCTTTGGATGGGGGTTTTGAATTTTAGGCATCTACTTAGAAGCACCTTTTTTTTCGGATCCGAATGCAGATGATTAACCCCCTGGATGATGATTCTCGTGATGTTGGTTGACGCGCGTTGATAGGTAGGCAGCCGTTTAGGAGAAAAAGAGACACAAATGAAGAGGTTGGAACAACAGCAATGCAGCTGAAGCGGGGACGGCTTTAAGCGTAGTCTGAGCTCTCTCGGTTAAAATCTGCTGTCATATCTTAATTCGATGATAATTGCAGGTTGTTGGTTGGATGCTTCGTAGTTTCCGATTTCTAGGGGGGGTCCATCCGTTTTGTCGGTGCCTAGATAGATTGCGCGTCCACACTTGAGAAAATCACGACGGCCAACTTTTGCGGTAAAATATCGTTACGGCGGGAAATTGATAAGAGAGTGAGATGATTATGGATGCTTCTTTTTTGGGGGGCGGTGGAAGCCCAATTTGGTCTTTCACCGTTGTTCTCTGCGGCGAAGCAAGCCATGGATGGAAGCCTCTTCCGATTGACAACGGAGCTGGACAAGATATTCAGCCTTGATCGGAAAAAAACCGAGTGTCTGGTCCACCATGCCAGTCTGTTGGGCTGCGCATCCCCGCGTTTGAGCGCTGATATGCTCCTCAAGAGCAAAAAACGCCATGAAAGAGGCTCCGTGATGGGTTGGGTTTTTGGTGCAACCGGGAAGGATTCGTCTAAGGAATTTTGACAGCGCTCGGCGTGGTGGAGCTTACGTAGCCCAGTTCGAGCCGGCTTGGCGAAATGCTTAGCTAACTTTAGCGGCCGATCTTTTCGTCATCCTTCCCCCTTGGCGAAACCGGGGGGGTACAGTACTTTAGCACGACAGCAGCAGAGCCTTGTGTGTCAGAAGAAACCGATCGGTCTCGAACTCTGCCTTGTGCAAGGGGGTCAAACCTTCGTAAAAGGATGGTATTATGGTTAGACTCGTAGGATTTATCGGAAGGAATTTTTCAGCTCTTGAGCGAAAAATAAATCATGGTTCCCCACTATTTACCATGCAAGTTTAGCTAGACGACCACTGCAACTTTGTTAGTCGACCGGGGGAAAAGATGTCTCTTCAGTTCATTGGTCAAGAAGTGGCTGCTGAGAAAAGACTGTTGGTTGTGTCTGCATAATTGAAATGGGCAACAGTTGCGTGAGGCGTTGTTTCACAAGCACTGGACAGCAAGGCGTTCTTTTTTTCAGGGGCTGAGTTGGAGGAGGCTTTTTTTTTGCACATTGGTGGTACAATGGGACAAGGAAAAAGATCCAATCGCACATTTTTTTTGACTTTGAACTATGGGTCTGTCCTTCATTGTCTGGCGTCAGACAGTAACATCGTTAGGAATGTTTCATGGAGAGCGGAGGCTGTTCTTTCATTGTTGTGGAGTCTAGCCCTTTGGCAGTGCTGAGGGCGGAGAGAGCCAAGCAGTGTTGGACATCCGACAGCGGATCAACGGGGTAACCTGAGATGGAGATTGTCACCCAGTCTTTGCCCAATTGTGACCCGTGCAAATTAGCTGGATCCTTCATGGCGCAACCGAACACCAGCGAGAACAGGATAACAAGGGGAAACAGGGCTTTTTCTCCTCCCTCCTCCCCCCCGGCAGTTGGCTTGGCTCCACGGCCACAGCCCTAGGTGGCTTGCGACCACTCAGATGGCCCGAGCATGAGATGATCTGTCTCGAATTAGCAAGGGCCAGCGGCAAGAAAGCTGTGATAGAAGAGTCTATTCACACGCCCCCCTTCGCTTGACGGAGGAGAGGCGCAAGAGAATGATCATCACAGGCAGAAACGTCAAGCGCCGCGAAGGGGGGCGTACCTGGCGTTTGACGAGGGTTTTTTTTTGTCGTCGAGATTGTGCTGTTCAGGGATGGAGTGCGAGCAGCCTGGTGCAGTGGAAGTACAGTAAAAAATTGTACAAATATCAAGTGCAATCGAACCTCGAGGATGGGGGGACTTGCTTTGTTTGTGCAGCACACAAGACAAAAAACGAAAGCCTTGTTTTTATATTGTATTTCTTACCCGAGCGCCACCATTCATTCTCTCTCCCTTTATCTGGTTCATTCACTTTTTTCTGATTCCCCCCCCTTTTGTCATGCGAAAAAACCCTCCCTCCATCTGTTGCCTCATCCCTCGACTGCCCCCTCGGGCTCTCCCATGAGCACATGTCTTCACACATTGCCCTCCCAGGCGTGGCGACTACGTCCAAGGTGCTGCTACCTCGGTATAGATTATACCGCTTCAATGGAGGTTCAAAAGTGAGATTGGCAAGAAGGGGGTGTCTGCTTTTGTTTACTCTTTTGTCTGTCACTTTAACTTTATGTTACCTAGTATGTGTTACCCATCCCCCCCCTTCCACGCCCGCATCAAGTCGTCATAGCTGACCAAAAACAGATGCTTAATGACACCGTTTGGCATCCCCAATCACCGATACAATTCGATTCCTCCCTTTCTCCGAGTTCAATATCTGCCGGACACCGAAATTTTGTCATTGTCCTCCCCGTCGATGGACCCAGCCATGATCTCTGCAAAGTCATCAGCAGCATCGTCGCCTTGGGGTATCCTGCGCCCGTCATCGTCAACTGGAAGAAAGACTTTCACACTGATGAAGAGGGTATTGGTCCGTCGCAGTTGGGAAAGATCACTGGTACACTCAACTACCTAGAGTGGGCGACGAGTTCAGATGCGCCCGACGAGGACAAGCTAGGCGACGATGATTTGGTGCTCATGCTGGATGCCCATGACATTTGGATGCAGCTGCCCCCGAGTGTCCTCCTCCACCGATACTTTAGCAGCAACCAACGAGCCAACAATCGACTGGCCGAAGAATATGGCTTTGAAGAAGGGTTAATGGAGCAGACCATTGTCATCTCTGCCCAGAAAGGCTGTATTGCCCCGCGCGATAAGATCTCCAACCTCTACTGCCACGATGTACCCGAGAGCACCCTCCCGCCCGACGTCTTTGGCTTCTTGACAGACTACAAGATTGGTCGGTGGAAGTTTATGCGCCCCAAGTATGTCAATAGCGGTAGCTTCATGGGCCCTGCTGGCGATATGCGACGGTATTTTAAACGTGTCAAGGACAGGATGGACAGAGACCTTCTCGAGATCGAGTCCAACGAAGACCTCGCTGGTGATCAGGGCATTTTCGCAGAGGTTTTTGGAGAGCAGGAATTGTGGCGTCGACATGTCCACCTCGACGATTTCGCTGATGACAATGGGGGCAGGGCCACTGCCGAGTGGTCACGCGACGAATTCGAATACCACCTCGGTCTCGATTACACACAAGAACTCTTCTATCCCACCTGCTACTCCGAAGATGGCGGCTACTTTGTCCCCGTCGATGATCCAGCTGCGATGGAGAAGCAGTCGGGCGAAGCGGGTGTCTCACCACCACGGATACGGGGTGTCCCCGCCGATATATACGAGGCCGACAACCCGCTCTCCAAGTTGGTCGAAGCTTCAGACAAGGACCTCACTTGGGGTGAGGTACCTCTATACGTTGACTTTTGGACTACGGCGATTCCTGTGGCTATACATCATAATGCTTGGAGGAATGGTCTCAAGAGTAGGAGGTCGACGTGGTGGGATAAGACATGGTTCTTTCCTTACCTGAGGAATCTACTTGAGGTACAGATGCAGGCCAACAGCACGACAGCATTGACTACCCTCGACGCAAGGAATGGAAGTCTTGAGATCAAGCCGTATCGTGGGGATGGTGAGTTCAAGGCTTCGCTATTATTTGGAAAGAACAAGGAGAGTAAGAGTTGGGAGCTGCGGCCGACCGACTGGGACACGGTGTGCAGCAACAGCAACGCCACAGTGGAAGCTAAATCTCCCTGGTATGATGAGGTATTTAGAGATGGTAGAGGCACATTATAGAGTGCATGTACATATTTTTCTTGTGTGTCTTTTAGCTATATTATTCATAGCGTGGCATTGCTTCATGAAGACTTGAACAATAAGATGATACCTAGAGTCTGATAATGATGTTCCTTCAATGATGTCACTTGAGATGAGTGCAAATTACGCATCCCCCACCTTGGTCTATCAGACAATGCCGAGGCAGTGCCGTCTTCACCTAGGTCTCACATTAATGAACCCCCCACCTTGGTTATATGTTTCTTAATAAGCTTAGTCAGAATGATAAAGGGTGAGGTTATCCAGAAGTGGTAGTTTTCGTATAAAATATTTTTACTAAAAACACGAGGGTAGGGAGCTTTGACGTCAAGTGCGCACTTTTATCTTGAGAGAGTGTGGCTATGTTTCTATAGAGTGTATACATCGTTTCAAGTGAGTGTGTGATCTTCCATCCCCTGTCATATCCCTGCTAACTTGAACGCGCGTCCACCTCGCCAAACCCAAGTCCATACTCGGTTTAGTTCTTCTTGCATTTTCCATACAGAGGAAGGGAAGTGACCTGGGAATAATTAGCTTGTATGGAGTATCTAAGGCTGGGAAACACACGTAGCAAGTCAGACCAGGACAACAGCCTCCATACTTTCCTCCACAGTTGTCTCCGACTCTACTGTTGCAGTCTCTCTTTTGGACTTGTTCTCCCTCAGGGTTTTCAGCTCTGGGCATCATTGCTGGGGCTTGGGTGATGGGGTTTGCGAGGGTGAGGCTGGTGAGGAAGGTGATGGCGATGATGTAGGACTTCATGATGAAGGTTGGGTTAAGTGATAGAAGTGTATGTGGTGAAGATGATGTACTGTTTGGTCTTGTGTTGGGATGTTTGTGTTTGATAAAGTCCTGAACTTGATGGGATATCTAGCTAATTTATACCTGATAACTCTTCGCTTCTTGACATGACGCTCTTCTGCAGGACCATAAGCAATTGCGTAGTTTGTCTTGGAAGATGAGTACTGAAAGGGCGAAGATGCTATGAAGTGTTCTCCATGTATCTTTTACAACATCATGAAGAAATATCAAGGGGCGGTGCATCATGTCCATCGACTGCGTCGCTCTCATAGGCATGATCAGCAAGATATCAGACTTGGCGTGGTTGATCTTGTACGAATAGGGATGAACAAAAGATGCGAGTTTCACTGTCGTGGCCGATGCTCCGAAGGCAGAACGGATCTCGACCAGAGTGATGGCATGCTGTCGATCCGTTTGTAACGTTGACAGTATCGATCTACTGTGTTGGGTGTGAATTGACCGCCTCTTTTCTGATTTAGGTCAAAGAGTTTGCGAGGTTGAAAGAAGCAGTTGCGGTGTAGCACGAGATCTAATCGCCTGTGATGTCGTCTTTGTGTTCTCTTTCATGCCTCTCCGATATGACTATAGACTTACGTATCCAGTTATAGAATATTCTTCGCATGCACCATAACGATCTTCTAGGTCGGTTATCCCGGCTTTAACTATAACAAAGAACACATTTCCGATACATCATAGTATCATATACCAATGCTAACACAGTGGCCTTCCCCCCCCTTTTTTTCAGCCTTCCTGCTGCCTGCGGCCGAAGACTCAAACCTATCTACATAAAAATGAAAGATTAAGCATGCACCATGACATAACCTGTCATAAATGTCTCTGCTCCGCCATATCCAAAGCGGCACAAAGGATGAAACAACTTGTGAGATCGGCATCTCAGTAAGCTTACTTCAAAAGTCCCCGTCCCACGTGAAGATGGATCGTCGGTATCCTATACTGCCATGTCTGTCTATCCACGCACAGCCTCGGTGGATATGTTTTCAGGTCATATTAAGTAGCCTTAACTTCCGGATCGGGTTACATGCAGCGACTTGGTCGTCATGTTGTATTATCTAGCTTTAACGTCTTGCTTGACCAATCATGATTGAAGGATCTGTTCGGAGGCATGTTATTATTGTATTAGACAATCGGTGCGATTGGTAACTATAAACATTCTACACTTCCAACCGAGATATATCACGAGAATGGTATGTTATAGGGGTTTGAGGTGGAAAGAGATGCCAACCCCATCACTTAGTTTAATCTCTTGCTCCTAAAGGAGGACATATGCACAACGTGGAAGAACACACTAATAAACACATAACATTCTCAAACCCCAATGCCGTAAAACATCGTAAGTATCATAAAATGAGACTTGATAATTCAAGAAGTATTTGGATATGCGGGCTATGCATCAAAATTTCATCTAGAGCTGGTGACCATATATTCCTCAGAACAGATCTCCCCAGCTCACCCACACAACATTGCGCACCTGCACACCATCCCGGACCTTCACATATCAGGAACCGGTTCATTCCTCGGGGGACAAGCCGAGCAGAAGAGATCAGCCGAGGTACGCTCAACCGGGGTAATCTTGCCACAGTCCCCCATCCTACCCTTCTTCTTCTTAGCCTCAGGGCAGACCTCCTGGGACCAAGAGTTGTTGTAGAGCTTCTTACACCAGGCGCATGTGGCCCGGGTGAAGATGCGCTTGCACATGGGGAGGTTTGGTTGGCTCTTGGGATTTCGTTCAGTGTTGGTTTTTCGTCAGGATGGAGAATTATCGTTGGGGATGTGCTGGTAGAGACTTGGAGATGAAAAGTGAAATTTGGTTAGAAAGCTTAGATACTTATAGTTGCTTGGTAGTACTGGATCAACAGGAATTATACATAGGTGTGTAAGACGAGAGACTGAATGAGGCTGCAGCATGGGGAACACAACGTCGAGTTAGAACGGCCAGTGACGAGGAGAACAAATATTTCACGAGGAAATATCATAGAGGAACTCATTCACCATCTCGACTATTTATTTATATCAATCTTACCATATGCCTTTCTTTCTCATATGGCTTGTTTCACTGCGCCCTTCAGGTGGTTCCCGCTCATGCCCATCGGGAGTTTGCTCCATGAAAAGGCCCTTTGTCAGGAAGACTTTGAAAGCTAGTACCAGAGTACAACATCTGAAGTCTGTGACTTCCTATATAGCGAGTTCTCTTTTAAGTACGGTTCTCATTGTTTGCCGAGGCAACGATGAGTCAAGTCAACATTTGGGTAACCAAGCATCTAGAACAGGGAGTAAAACGCCGTATAGTCACGGAGTCTGCCTGGTATGTGTGACACCTGCTGTTTGTTGTTATCGCTGATCTCTTTCATGTGTCAATGCTAGTTAACAGTATTCACAAAGCTCTTAGTGCCATTACTGAGTTTGAAACGGTGTTGTTTGCGGTTGTGTTCAGCATCCCCGGGAGGGCAAACAGGATTACCTATCCCTCGATGAGTACCTAATTGCACGAATGAATGGTCATGATGACTAGGTACAACACTGACCAAGTACACTGAGTCAATGACAAGGTGAATGGTTCAACTCTGAATCACCAGTTGGTAGTGATTAAGATACGACGAGATGATGCAAACAGTATAAAGTGCTTGATGTTGGTTTCGAATATTGTCCAAGGTGCTGAAGACCCCTGAGCACCAAACCCCCATTTAATTCTTTCATCTCCAACAGAGCCGGCTTCCTGCTTGCGTCGATATGAGAATCCCCTGGTGGGGTGCTTGAATCTGCCATTACTGTCATCTAGATCGAAATAATCTTAGTTTTCATATAGACCGCCATTGCAGTTGCCATCCGTTGTCAGAGTCAACAACCCATGCGAGATGGAATCTCTTTGTCTTGCCATCTCAGGTAAAACAACCTCAGCTTTGGCGGTTGAACCGTTGCCATCAACAAGTTACGATCACAGAACCAAGGATGTGCTGGCAGAGCCCGTATCCTGCATGATATCAATCCATGAATGGATAGGCTGAAGAGATCCCTCAAATTTGCTGCAGTTTAGATGATTACATGAAGGATCTGAATGCCGAAGCAGGGCCGTATCGATAGCTCAGTCTAGGTTCAGTTAGTCGTATAGAAAGAGTAAAAGGGCCGGGGAGAGTGCGTAGATGTGAAGATACTAATAACGAAAAAAAAAAAAAAAACTCTGAACTTGTTATAAACATTGTTAACTACCTAGTTGATGTCCCTTAGGGATAGGGGTAAGATTGGGACTAAAAGAGCAGGCTTTCCACACGTTGCTGACAAGTGAAAGCTCCCGAAACGCCGTCATAAAAATAGAGTCCAACAAAACAAAATCCAAACTACCCGTCCTCATCTGCATAGTCTGTAATCTGGGTTCTGTAGTAATCATCATCGTGGTCGTCGTTGGCGTCGTCGTCTGCCATTGCCACGGTTGGCGATGCAAATCGTCGCCAAAAGCCCAATCATAACTCCAAAAGAAAAGAACAAGACAAACCGATTCCCAAGAAAATCAAAGAAAGACTGACAATATGTGTTCGTTCCAGCACGCCCAATCATACTTGCGCAGCAGCAGCACTCCACCTCTTTCATATCAACATGGTAGTGTGAACTTGGTGACGCCTCTAAAAAGAAGTCATCGACTACAATCCCAAAGGACGCAGTTTTTGACACATGCCGAATTAAACCCCAATCCGAAAGCACCACGACATAGAATCAATATGGAATGTTGTCTCTCATCCTCCATAGCACTTCCGACATCCGTAATAATCCAACTCATAGGGCTCGTTGTGCCTATAACACCAAGCTTGGTGTACTGTACAGTGTCCGAGGTCCTCCCTCCAATCACATTGCCCCTCCCATTTGTGAGGGCATCTGTTTGGGTCGGCGGCCTCAGCGACACAGCTAGGGCATTGCTCCGTCTCGGGGAATACCTGGTCAGGGTGGTAGGCACATGATACCAGCACGGGACAAGAGTTGCATCTCTCCCACTGGAGGTGAATTATGTTGTGTGTCGGGCACTCCGTCTGGTGTGCAGTGCAGAACCCTCGGGATCTGCTGAATCGACAGTTGCCTTTTCCGGGCATTCGGGCTCCGGGGCAATGATGAGAACTTGTGCGAGCCCGGCTGGGGTTAGGCATGGTTGGGATAGCTTTGGGTGCGAAAGAATTAGGTTTCAAAAGCTGAGATTTGGGGTTGGGTTCAGAATGAGGGGAACACCAGGAGTAACGTTAGGTATTTATCCAACTTTGTTGGCCGTGCCAAAGACATGATTCTAAAAGGCGGCTCGAATTGCGCATTATCTTGATGGGATACCACATAAGGCAATGAGGCCCTCTATGCACATTTTGGACTATTAGCCACTCAGATTTGAACCAAGAGAAGTGCACCCAAGTAGGCAGAAGTGCAAAAGATATGCCAAAGCTCCAGCTGACCATGCTGTGCGAGAGTGACGGGCTTTCTGAGTGGGCAGATACCAGGTTCACCGGGTCATGCGCTTCTTTTGGGGTGCTAGTGGTGTGAGACGGATCCCTGCATGCCGGTGAGTGCGGAATGTATAAAAGGGGCAGCTCATTTGCTTTTGTAGCACACGGTTACGTAGTGCACGCAGCCGACAGCATTTGGGCTTGGTGATGAGATGTTGGTGTACATCGGGCTGCTACGCCACTAGCCATGGGTTCCTTGGTTGGAGGCTCGGCCATGCAGATTTTTTCACTTGCCTCGTGTGACGGTGACGAACATAATACTGACGATAGGACCCGATGAGATAATTAACTATGCGCCCTCATTCCCCAGCTACTCTGTACACTATGGATCTCCTTTACCGAGCTGAAACAGATCATCCATGACTAAGCTCAAGGTCGAGGGCAGAGCACAGGCTTGATTCACTCTCATCCCAACAACAACAAACACACCGCCCTTTCTACATCCAGCAGACAGGACGGATCCTTCGCAAGTCGTCAAAGCATGCCCAGCAGTATCCGGAGCGCGTCCCCAACTTCTACGGCCGAGTACGAAGATCACGAGCCGTTTGAGACGTTCAAGGATAAGGTTCCAAAGCTATGCCACCTCCACTGGCCATCTTACGATCTGGAAGACTTTCGCATCGAGCGAATGAAGGGAGGGTTTAGTAACCGTGTCATTGGAATCCACGTTCGAGAAAAGCCAGCAACGGCCTCAGAGGAACCAGAGGTCGCACCAGAACCTCCTCCAGCTTCCCCAGTCATGAATACGGAAGAAGAGGACATGGCGCCTTTCAAGGAGAATTCTGAAGCTTCCAAGGAGAATTCTACCCCTTCCGAGGAGAATCTCACACTACCAAAGGACTCCCTTCCTCCAGGAGACTACGTACTTCGCATCCCACGTTTTCAATCGGCAAATCTCGGCTATGACAAACGCATTCTCGATCTTGCAAGCACCTACACAAAACTTGGTATTCCTCGGGTAGTGGCCATGGATGAGAATCCATCGATTACAAATCCTATCGGCCAGCCATATATCCTACAAATCAGACTCCCTGGACAACGCCTGGTCGATATTTGGAGTGAACTGAATCAACAACAACGACTTTTGGTTGCGGAGCAGGTGGCTTCCTTTTTCCTTGATGTCCAGAAGGCCACCAATCCAACAGGCGGTCTGCCAGATTTCGAGAGCACTGAGACTTCTGCCGAGGTCATCGCTACCAAGGATTTCAAGTTTGTTGGCGACGTCGAAGGATTCAAGAAGCCAATCGAGCCACAAAACCCAGTCGAATTTCTCTCCGCGCGTCTTCTACGCTGGCACAAGAAATATTCAGGACCAGGATTTGGAGACGGGACTTGGCTGGGCTTGATCGAGATGGTCAAGTCCATGCAAGCATTAAACGGAACATTTGGACCAGATACGCCAATATACTATTTCCACCATGGAGATCTCTTCCCCCGCAACATCATGGTTGATACTCCTGACGAAAAAACAGCCACCGTGACTGGAATTCTGGACTGGGACGATGCCCACTTTGCTCCAGCCGTCGTTGCATTCGCTCCTCCAGCTTGGCTTTGGGTTGAGGGGTACTGGAGCGCTGACATAGAGGAGTACATAGATGAGGAGCGTATCTGGGCATTTGCCCAGAAGACACCTGAGAAGGACGAGGCGAAGGAGCTCAAGGATGTTTTTGAAAAGATTGTTGGGGTTGAATTTCTTCAGTACGCTTATTCTCCTGACGCTTGCGAAGCGAGGAAGATTTGGTCTTCGGCTAAACAGCGCATTGGGAGGAGCTGGGTTGTTGATGAGCTTTCCAAGATGCTGGCGACATGGCGATCAGGAAAGGAGAGGGAGACGGGAGATGTCAAGGATGAACTCACGACGCCTGTTGATACAAAGTCTATGGAGGATACAAAAGTTAGCCCTTAGGAAAGAGGGTTTTCTTCTTCTTCTTGTTTCTGGAATAAAAGAAAAGCTGGGATGTTTACATTTAGCCGACATTTTTAATATGTTGATTTTTGGGGGCTTTCACTTCTCTATGGGGAACTATCTCGGATGGGAGCAGACTAGTTGGATCAGTGTCTTGCGAATGGTTTATTGACTAGCTACACTACAGTTATCGGTTTGGCCAAAAGTATCTCCACATACTCTTGCTCTACGCCTTTGGATGGCCCAGTTCACCACATCTCTTTGCTGCCCTATTAAAAGGGGTGGTCACATGGGAAATCTCAAGGGGCTCAAAAAGGAGTTGAGGCTCTCTCCCTCGGAAACAACAGGGTGTGATGTGAGTCGGTGGCGCACCATGGGTGGCCTCAAAACGTCAGTGTGCATGATGCATAAGGCGACAGCCCCGGGACCCGGACTACCGGAGAGCCTGAATGCCACATGGAAAACCCTGGCTAGAAAATTTGAGGCCTGAGGTAGTGGGAAGATTCCAGAAGGAATTATCATTCAGACTGATGTCACTCTCATTATATTCTACTGACTACGGAGTACAGAGAGCTATCCCTGGTAAGGATAATAATAGGGGGCGAGTCATAGTGCTTTTTTCCAACCACACCGAGGTTGATCCTTCACAGCCTGATTCCAGGATATACGGATCATCAACCCGCCTCTTGCATTTTTGCCAATCGATCGGCTCTAGAGCCCAATACACACCGCTTTCCAGTGTTCATGCCGTGGCATTTTCTGGGCAAGTGACGAACTACCAATTGGTCAAACTGAAAGCCGACGTGAAAAGAGGCCCTCGTGGCGGCTGCTTGCATGGGAGATGGGTAGTGTGTGAGTGATGAAATGCAGCATTCCATCCAAGACATGTTGGGTTGGAATGAGGCGCCACGTAGGTCAAGAAATAAACGAGACGTCGGAGTATTGAAATGGTTGCCCAACTCACGTTAAGATAATAAATGAATTTATAGAGAATATTAATAAATCATTTCATAATTTAGAGTACTTTTATTTATTCGTACGGGCGCATATAAAAGCATCCTCGTAGTCACATTATAGTCCTTGCTTAGTTACACGCCCATACGCTACGCGCGGGACAGGCGTCTGAGTTTAGAGGGGAAGCTATTCCGATTGGTGTCTTGGCAACGATCTTTCCGTCCGACTAACAATTCTATCCGTAAACACTATCACACGGGAGTTTGTGATTAGTATCACCCCAGTGTCTTAGTTCGTAAGCTTGAGCCAAGTTTCTCCATGTTATCTGAGCCCTATACCTGCGTCCATGAAATACCATCAAGTACATGCTCCCCCAACTTCAAATATGGGTAAATTGAGCCCAAATTCACCAACCCCTCAGGTTCAAGACTCATCACCTCTACACCAAGCTCAAAGTATCCGCCGTCTGACCCAATAAACACTTCTTGCCACGCCCGTCTAACCTGTCTCGACATATATAACTCTCACGTGCCCTGCCAGACGATGTTTCCAGTCCGATCTAGTTTCTCGTAACGGAAAATGCCGGCCACTTTATCTCTGACTTTGCAATTCCAGATCTCAAGCATCTCAAGTCTAGGCATATTCTTAGCGACCTCTGCTACTTTAATAAGTAGCTCGTTGATCACTTCACTTGAACGCGTTAGAACAAGATTTGACGTCAACACAAGTGTTGTCAAAGATGACCAATTGTGAGAAACATGGGGCGAGAAAAAGTCTTGGGCGTCAAAGGCGAAGGAGATGGAGAGGTGTTCCAGTTGATTTCTCCTTGTGTTTTCTGCCAGGGATTTCAGGAGTCGCTTGTTCGATCGTGGTATTCGCATTCTCCCTTGTTGGTGATACATGGTACTGAACTCGTCGTAGAAACTGAATTGCTTGAAGGAAGATGGCAAATTAAGCCCAGTCAACGATGAACCTATCGCATGTATCAGTCAATGTTCTTGATCATTTCGTCTGCTGGGGAGCCAACCCTTATCCCACTCCTCATCGCTCCTTGCCCGACCATAGCACCATCTCTCAAGATGAATGACCTCAAGGCATGGAGAAGCTTGGACCATGTAGTAAAGGGCCTTTGGACTAATATTTCGAAAATATCGTCGTCGGATGAGAAGACGGGTGATGACCCGTGCGCTGTAAAGAGACTCATATTCACCAAACTTGAACTCGAGGAGACACGAGCCTAGGTAACACCGCTTCTGCCATTCCCATTTAGACAAGAAGATCTGATTAGTGGGAGGATTTTCAAAGCGCCTCGAATGATCTGTATATGGACTTGTTCGGATAGATCCAAAATCATTCTTCGGTATGGGAGTAGAAAGGAACGAATGCAACCTATGCATTCTCGTCTCAAATGACGAAAAGACACCGAGTTCTACTGTGAGGCCGTGGTGTTTCCAGGTAGAGAGGACTTTCCAGAGCGTTGAAATTGCACGCGTGAAAATGGTGGCGCTGTAGTTGTGAGGAGCTTCCTGATCATCTTCTCGGACTTGTATTTCCAAGAGGATATGCTTGATGTAGCATCTACGACCGGAAGCAAGACTAGTCAGGCGTGAAAGTGTTGGAATGTGTTCTGGACGTAGCGAGATGTGGCGAAATGTCGATTGTTCTATGATTCGTTGCCAAGCTTTGCAGACACAGGCGAAATTCGATGGACGGGATAGTCTGTCCTTTGATGTGTTGTGTAGTGGTATGAGCCATTCTAGGATGTAGAGCTCGATTTCTGGCGGGAATACGCTCTTGGTTACAACCGTGCAAGAAGCCATTTTCAGGTCAAGATTGTATTTCAAGATTAGATGATGGATTATTGGAAAAGGTAAAGAGGGACTCGAGTGCATTTTCAAGGTATATCATATCCAACTAACTTTCAAGGCTGCAACAGTTATCTTGAATAACCTTTTTTTCCCGCATGAAATTATCATGCCTAATACCTTGAATGTACCCAAGCTGAGTCAATGCAATTTGCATTGAATTGCCTATTAAAGGTCAGGTTGGGGTATCTGGTGATGACATTTTTTCCAGAACGACGTCCGTCTCAATCAAGGACCATAGCTTCTCGTAGCCGGGTGCCTAGGATCGGTGACGTTTGTTACGGAGGGGTCAGTTAGATAGATGCCTACTCTGCACTTTAACAAGTGTCTTCACTTGGAGCCTTACATTCCTCTCGACCTGACCCTGGCCAACTGGTGATGAGGTTGATTTGGTCGTAGTTGAAGTTGGTTCAATGGAATGGTATCTTGAAAACCGGTCTCCATTGCTACCCCCAAACCTGTACATGAATATCATAAAGTCGTTACTGCAGCTCTTAGAACCATGCGAGCTAAAAACCGTCATAAAGTCGTGAGCGAGATGACTTCTCTTAAAAAGAGTCATCTCCAATACCAGAGTGATCCCTCATGCCGGGCTACCATCAGCCAAAAATCCACCCCCTCTCAATCAGTCTTCCAGAATCTCTCAATCACCTGTTCCGGCAACGGCATCTTCTTCTGCGCCGTAGAAAAAACCTGCAACTTCAAAGGCTTCTCACCCACACAAAAAGCAACGCAAGACTTAGTCTCAGAGCCCCTCACAACCTCACGCAACTGTCCAAGCAGTGAAACAACGCCTCGCAAAGCCATCTGGTTCTGGTCCTTAACCTCCCAGTCTTTGAGGTTCTCCTCGACGTTTTCGCTGCGGATCAAGGTAAAGTTGCCATTGTCGTGATACCCCCGGACGAGATAGGGTGTGCGGCCGAACCAGAGCTGGGGGAGGATCGTGCTTAGGGGCTTTCCGTTTCGTCGGATGGATTTGATCTCTGCTGCTTGTGTTTGGGGGGGTGCTGTGCCGCGGACGATTACTTGGACGCTTCTAGCGCCCGGGTAGGAGTGTCTCCGGTTTGGGCTTCCGACGGCAACATTCTCCAGTGACTGCGCGAGCTGGTCCACTGGGTTTCCAGGGAATGCGTCAGTAGGAAGTGCATCAGTCTTCTGCGAGCTGTTCTCAGCCTCGGGGATACCATGAACAGCATCGACTTCGAAGCGGACGGCGCAGTTCAAACCCCCAAGATCATATTGGAGAACGCGGTGATGTCCAGCGATATCCGCCATGCCCGGCGGTGCTTCAGTGACAGCTTCCTCAAAGCTGTGACCAAAGCCCGAGTTTCCATATCCTCTGATCATCTCCTTTGTCGATCTCTCACGTCTCTCAATGACGAGCGTGTTCTGTACAAGATACAGGTCAATGCGAAAGCTGTCCCTGCACTTCCCACGACAAAAGTCGAGCAAATGTCGTAGACTGTTCCGATTGGTGAGGACATCGAGGTCGTTGAACTTGAATGTCGGGTTCATGACATTCATGGCTTGGAAGACCACTTCGAAAGGGTACTTGGGAACGCGGCAGCTGTTTTGGTCGATGAAGTGGACGCCTGAGTCTGGAGAGACGCGCATCGGGAGGGATCTGGTGACAAGTCTTGGAGGCTCGCCTATGGCTGTCAGTTGCGACGAGGTTCAACCGGACAAGGGAGACTCACCTGGAACATAGACCGTAGGTTGAAGTCTGATGATCCAGTTGTAGCTACAGAGAAGCTCGTATCCGCCATCGCTAGTCACAGCGACATCACCAGGCTGAACCTCCGAGCTCTCAATAGAGACCAGTTGTGTTCCCGTGCCCTGCAAGAACCATCCATCTTTGGACCTTTTCACCTTCGACGGAGAGTTTGGAGTGCTTGGCGCCTAAGTCATATCAGCATCTGCCTCACGGTTAAAGTTTGTATGCTCACCTTGGGCGTTGATGCGACGCTCTTAGCTCGAACAACCTTCTTGGGCCTCTTATCACTCCCTGTCGGAATCGAATCATGAGCAGCATCCTTTCTATCGCGAATATGCTGCTTCAGAGCCGCATCGCCCTTGAACTTGCGATTGCAACCCGCACAGCTTACGCTCGCGTCACTCATCGTGATGAAGCGCTACCTTTTGGGTGGAGGTGGAGATGAAATGTTGGAGCTGCTGCATGTGTTGCACTGGCAGCCAAGTGTTTGTAAGACGACAGCCTGATTTTTTTGAGTGAGGGTTGAAAATCAGGCATCAATGCGATGCACTGCACGTCTTTGTCACTTGTGTGAGTGACTTGCATCAAAGAAAAGCGTTGGGCATTTCGTGAATCAGACTCTTTATTAGCACAAACGAAGTGTAAACACGTCACAATCTTATCTCATGTCTTCCCTTCCATCCAGGATGGCAGCTTCATCAATCCTCTCATCTCCTCCACCGTCTCATCCCAAAGCAACCTCCTCACCCTCTCACCCTCCTCCGACTTTAAAAATGCGCCTAGATCAACGATCTGCTTATCATCCAACGGCATCCCATGCGTCTCCTTTCCTGCGACAAGCGCCGCGTGCAGCCCTATCCATGCTCCTTGCTCCGCCGATCGACCCCTAAGAGCCTTGATCATGTCAACGGGGATGCGCACGTACACAGGCGCCGCACCCGACAGATTCGTCACTACCATTCCCGGACAGAAACTATTGACGATGACCTTTTCTGGGCTGTAACGTCTTGCTAGCTCGAGCTGGAAGAGAGCGACGAGGGCCTTGCTGTCTGGGTATCCCGCCAGAGCGGGAGCATTCCCCTTGTCAAAGTGTTCCAGGACACCTTCTCCAGGCTTCAATGGGGCCTTGCCAGCTAGAGTTGTGAGCCTGTGCATACGGCTTCCCGTCCAAGTGACTCGTGTCGGCGATCCTTCCTTTTCAGCCGTGGCCTCAAGTAGAGGGAGGAGGCTGAGTTGGAGGAGGACGTTGGACAGATAGTTGACCTGGTTGTTCTTTTCATGGCCTGTAGGCGCAAACTCGCGACCAAATGTGCCGATTCCAGCGTTGAGCAGTAGAACATGGAGCTGGTTATGTTCCTGCTTAAAAGCCTCAACAAAGGCTTGGACGCTGGCGTAGTCCTCCATGTCGAGCTTCATAACCTTGACCACGGCCCGTGGGTTGGCCGCCTTGACAGTCGGGTCGGCAAGGAGACTCTTCTGGACTTCTTCTCCCTTGGAGACATTTCGAACTGCTAGAATGAGTGTCGATACTTTCAAGACTAGAAGTTGTCTTGACAGTTCGAGGCCGATTCCTGATGTTGCGCCCGTGACGATGGCGGTTTTGGAGGAGAGGTCGATGCCGGGAGGGAGGGGCTCGACTTTCGGTTGAAAGAGGCCCATGATCGGTGAATGGGTGAGTTTTAAGTAGTTTTGATGTGCTGTTTAGCGAAGTCTTTAATGCTCTTTTCTTTGAATGCGCTTCTCATGCTGTAGTTCCTCCATATACCATCACCCCGATCACTACACATCATATATACTCACCCAACTCAAATCTCGCAATCCATCCTTACAAATCCTCATCAACTGGAAACGCCGAACTTGACACCCATTTCAATGTTCGACTCTCAAAATTACAAACCCAACACACAGAAATGTGTCCGAAGTTGTTCAATCCCGACTCCGCTGGCGGGATTGCAAAGTCCGCAATTCCTCCGCATCCCGACCACCCACCAGCGGCAACCACGCCGCAATATTGAAAGCCACGATTACCAAGAACTGAGTAAAGTCACTTATATCTTCCTAGAGTCTTTTTTTTTAGAAAGTCGCCGTAGACGAGCCGAACGCCGTCGCAGAGTGCGATGGCCGCGCGAGCGATGGCCGACGGAGGGGACAGGCATCCACCGACTCATACAGATTGGTATGTACAGCATCAACTGAAGAACCATGACCAATAAGAGATCAAATTAAGAGAATCCATTCTGTGAACCAAAGCGCTTATTGTTCCGTAGTTCTTGGAATTTGAGCGGCCAAGGCGAGGCAACAAAGGATGCGATCCTAGTCTGAATACGCCGCCCAGGGTTAGATACGCCTCGGAATGTGTCCACCTTGGCGAGAGCACGATAGTTTCGTGGGCACTTGGCCCAGACCCCAGTTCTGCAAATGCATAGTTTCCATTCGCTTGCAACGTCAGGTGTATATATATAAGAGCCCCAGAGGCCAAGGAAGCCTGAAGGTGGCTTGTTGGACTGCTGCGACGGGAGTGACTTTGTCTCGTCAGTTTTATAGTCTTTCTGGGCCTGTTTCGACGTCAATGGGCCGGCTTCCTCGAGAAGGCAATTGCCACAAATTGAGGCACCTCAGAGTATATAGGCGTATAGTCGAGAAGCATTCGCGTTGCTCACCAGACGCGAGACCCCCTTGTCTGGATTCGTCGAATTTCCACGTAATGCTAGCAGACCGTACGGGATGCGATGGTCTGCCAATGCCATGAGGCAAGACACATGAGCTCACGTGCTTGTTAATGGACAGCACGTAGGAGAGTAGTGATCTGGCTCAGAATTGTTGGTCGGTTGGATGAGCAGTCATCACGCGCGCGCGTGTGATCCATGGCAACCGACAAGCTGTGCCTCGACTTTTCGCCATTTTGATGAGGGGGTTGTCGTTAAATAGATCTCATCTCTCCCCGGGAATTACCCTAAGCACCCGTCTTCTACATGGTGCTATCCTCGTGTTCTATTCCTCTTGTTTAAGCCGGCATCCGGGTGTAAACCAAGCTTCGAGGCACACCCAGGCAACCCACTGGATGCCAGTAATGGTTATAATAGAGAGTTTCAGGTGCAAGAATCTCGTATTTGTCCTTTCCGAATGGTCGCCTGATCTCCCCTATGCTGATAAAGCGATCAGAAGAGGTTATATATAGCAGAGCGAGAGAACACAACTTCTCCAGCTGTCTCTTCTCTTGCCCAAGTAATCTAATCTTCTTGGACTAACGCCACGCACCAGCTCTTGCTTCCTTGGCTGATCACTTTTGCGTAGCGATGTGCGGGAAACAAGACGTATACATCTCATGAACTTGTCTTGGCGGCAAATCTCTTGTCTCTCGTCGAAGTCGGTCCTAAACTCTTGCTGTGTCGAGACTGATTGAACGAGGCCGGACGCACAGCCATCAAACCAATGCCGTGGTGAGCGTATGCGTGGTATATATATAGTCTTGAACCGGGTCGATGACGACGCACTTCAGCCTTGACTGACAGGTGCAGCTCCAATCGTTGCAGTCGACATAGAAGATCAGACGCGCTTGCGAGACCCAGGGCAACCACGACCATCGTCGCACCAAGTGCTTGGGGCACACATTCCACTCTTCAAGGTTGGGTAATAAGTCATGTGTTGGTATATATAGAAACGTATTGGGTCTAGAGCTCGCAGAAGGAGAGAGCTCTTGGAGACACAGAAATGAGATGGTCCTGTCACGCGTGATTGCTGTGTGACTGGCCACTCGCCGAAATACTCCGGCACAACATCAATAGCAGGAGCAGATTGACGACAGACCATGTCGGGCTAGGGGTAGAAGTGGAAAGTTCTTGTTGCCCCAAAGGTCTTTGTAGCATAGCCGAGTGCTTCTTGTTGATGAAGTCGTCCTTTGGGTCAATGGGAACCCGCGGAAAGGCCAAGAGGCACATTCGAACATGCCTTCCTGGCCCGTGAACATGTGGCGCGAACTTCATGAATCCACAGCACCTAGATTAATGATAAAGGTAACAGAGGGATGCTGAGATACTACCTCCTTAGCAGTCGATTCGATAATATCCAGCTCGTCGGAAGCTGGGGAGCCAGGGAGGCTAGGTTTCGTCAACAGACAAGTTCTTGAATGAGAACCGCGCCGACATCCTCGCTAATATCGACATGTTGGATCGAAGCACGAGATGACAAAGACGAACCACCCAACAGCAAGGCAGGGCATATAGGCTTCGTATCAGCCATGTCTCTCTGTTGTCTATGCTCCCTGAAATAAGGCTGTGCAAATTACCAACGGTTATCGATACCTGTTCGACCACATGCCGTCATAATCTTGCTGGTGCCAAGTTGTATATATACGCAAGAAACGGCCAAGCCCCGATCATCATGGGTCTTGACGTTGGGAACATCTTCGAAACCAGTCACCAAAACACAGATGGCGGTGTTATGGGACGGTCAACCAAGTGCTTGGGTGCTGTTGCTTTGAAGCTTTTCCCAGCAGATCCATTCCGGATCTGGCAGTCAATTGCTGACTCTAGGATATTTGGTATTGGCATCCCAGGAGAAAGCTCGGGTGAGATGGTTGACACGGCACTATCCACGATCTGGGGTCTGCATAGCCTAGTGCGATATTCACCAACCCGTGAGCGATGAGAGGAGAATTGTTGTCCAGCATCTTGAACTCATTTGGCCCCTATGCAGTGGTTGGACTGTGTGCTAAAAAGGTCCAAAACGCATCCAGAGAGAGTCAGTTCCTAACCGTGCATCTTTTTGATCCAGCGATCCACGATTAAGGAGTCTCGTGATGCTCAGGTCAAGTGCCGTATATATAATGTCGAGCTCATCATCATGTCCCTCGTTCTCAGGTACGATAGGGGAGTATGGTCAAGCACTCTCCTCTGTCTTCGAGGCGAGCCATCCTCTAACTAGGTCCTTAGACACCAGGTATTGTATCGGTAGTAGCCGGTTCCGAGTATATATACGCAAGAAATCTTCAGATCTTTGCACTCTTTGAGTCCCCGGTGTCTGTTATCTTGGGCTTTAGTGACCAAGAAGCAGGAGACGGAGTGAAACGGAATACGGATCCTGGGCATTACGTCGTTTCGCCTTTTTCTCATGTACCCATTTCTGAGTTGACATGTGGTATATACAGTTCAATGAACTTGCGCGTTGATAGTCTGGTGATATTCAGACAAAACAGACAGCTGAGCCGGGAGGTTGAGTTCTCCGGCTCGGTCGGGGCCCGAAACAGGTCAAAAGGGACCGGGCTCGGGTTCTTGGTGTTTATCTCGGTGGTCTGTACCATTCTTCGTCCACTGTCGATACACCTGGGCAGGCCGCTGTGTATATAAACTTAGCCTTTCCCTCGATTCTTTCTTGGCTGTCGATAGAGGACTCAATAGGCGTTGTTCACTGGCCGACACGAGAAGCCAGCCAACTTGCTGCACTTCCCTTTGCAGTCAAGAGTAGAATCTTTGATGTCGAGAGGAGAAGAGAATGCAAGGTTGTGAGTGGTAGCAACGCTCCGAAACTCCCCAATCCCTGTGGATATAATGTCATCACATCCTCGCAATTGTGTGGTCCCCAGTGGCACAGCCAGCGGGATCTTCCCCTTTCTCGCATCCGCCTGACAAGAGAACCCCACGTAACTCGCGTACTCCTTTGAGCAGGTAATACCTCGAGAAATTCTGTTGAGCAGCGGCAATCTCCTCAACGAGTTGAGGATCGTATATAGTGTAAGATGTGAAGTTCCTCTCCTTAGCCTCTGAGTACGTGATACGAGGTGACCACTCAGTTGCTATATTTTCCTTTGCAGCATGCAATACCTCGAGAGTGTGCTTAGCGGCGGCGATGTCTTCATCCTGGTCAAGGGCAGTATATACGTGTCCAAATCCCACTTGCAACTATGCAGTTCGCAGGAGCGGCACACCAATTGCACTCTTCTGCTCCTTTACCTCGATCTTGTACCAGCAAGTCGTTCAGCCCCCGCATTCTCCTTTGCAATAGCGATGCTATATTTGGCCAGAAAGTGTCATGAATTTCCGCCAGGTGGGCTTGGAATGCCTATGAACGAAACATGGCGCTGGGGTTCTAACCAGGACCCTGAGGCTGTGTTCACTGGAAGAACTGCAACATCTCGTAAGGGTATATAGAGGGAGTCGGTAAAGATTTGAGCCCGCATGCAATCCGGCGAATACCAAGCAGGTCATGATGGGATAATGCCAGGAGATTTCCTGTGCAGTGTGATGGAGGCCTATCGTTGTCAAGCCGGACTGTGCTTAATTTCTGAGCTGGTGAGCGCAACACAGGGTATCTAGCTTGGCTGCTGGAGGGTATGTCGCCGGAAGATGACATTGTAAACCCAAGGGGGAGGTATGTCCCAGAATCCTGCAAGTGAGACTATGTCGTATGGGATCCAGCCAACGACGATAGTCCATGCAGAGAATCTTGCTCACTGTCCTCCTTCTGCGTGGTGTCGCTATATATATAAATAGCTTAAATGAGAGCGCAGAGCCCACGCAAGCATAACACCCGCTGCGAATCTGAGGGTACGACAAGATGGTGACGGTCATCAATGACGAATTGAACGTCGACTCTTCAAGGTCCTCCCATTCAAACAGTTCTCGGTGTATGTGTTGACTCTGGAATAAACGAATCCTCTGCTCGTTGTGATTGTTTATATCCCCCCGCAGGGATTAACTGGCTTGTTAAGCTAGGTAGAAGATGGTCTACCTAGGGCTTAGCTTTGTCGGAATTGCGGAGGGTTGGTCTGTTGTCTGTATATCTCTGAAGATTGGTCCCACGACCTAGGCATAACCAGCGATCATCCGAAGGGACCCCTTTCGATGAGGAGCCCATACATGGTGTAATGGGGGGTCGAACCTTGCAAGGTCATGCCCAGTGCTTCGGCCAGCATGGCGCAGAGTGCGACCCGCGCGAATTAAAGCTTCTCGGCGAGGAGACGGCATACATCGTTGGGGGGGTATATATAAAGGCTCGGTGAACTGGGAGCTGGCAGGGCGGCGAGGCAGCATGAGAGAGGGTGAGCGTCTCGTCGGCAAAGGCTGACCCATGCTCACCATCAGAGTCGAACATCTCTCTTTTTCTCTGTGCCTGGTGAGAAGCCCAGACATCGACATCTCCCTTTGCAGGAGGAAGATGAAGCGCAGCGGCGTTGACTAAGACAAAGACACGGCTCCTCCCATGGATGGTATATATTTAGGCGTTGTAGATACTTGGCCAAGTAGACCTCAGTAGACGACCACTGGTGGAAGATGTTGACTATGTCTCCGTACAAAGACAACGTCTTGACTGATAGAGGCAATTCCAAGGCGAAGGCCTACTTGGCGGCCTTCATACCAACCCGTCTCATATTCTGCTTCCACGCACCGCCACCGCTCTGAATTTCTGCGGGTAGCACGACCACGTAACATCAGATCAGGCGAGGCAGGCATCACATGGACGCCTTGATGATCCGATTCTTCGACGAATATCGTTTTATGCCTTTGGATCGGTATCCTTCCCTCTTTGTGCTTGTCTGGCGCGAGAGGCCCAAGCAATTGGATGCGGCCATCGCACTGGGAAGATGGGACAAGATAGCGTGTACCGAGCATGGGCAGTATCCGTCTTGGAGATGGTATATAGATAGACACGTTTTATGAAGTTGGAGCGAAAAAGTCAAACGCCGCTTGATATCAAGCCGAGCTTCATGTCGAATGTCTTGTCTGAAGAAGCTCGTTGACATATGCTTCCTTCAGGGGGGGTCATCTCCCCTGTGGCTCTTCCCAAAGGTGGCCAACATCAGTGAGAGGGGAATCCTCATGTGCTTTCATCTGATGTAGCGATTGTGAGATGGCACAAGGGCAGTATGTGCTATATAGATCTCAATGGAGACCAAAGGGAACCCAGGTTGAGGTCTTCCGATTGATCCAATCGAGCATATGCGGAGGGTCGCTTCGAAGGATGTGCTGGGATTATAACAGGTGTGTCACCGGACGCACGGTGGCCTCTACAGAGCATTTGGCAGTTGCTCTCGACATTCCGGAGTTGCCAAGTTGATTGCTTCTGGGCCGCCAAGACTGTCTGACCTTTCGTGGAAAGGAAGCAGGGAGCAAGACATGGATATGTGAGCTTTGGGGAGTCAATGCGAGTAGGGCGAGACTGCGAAACATGAGAACAAGTAACGTCCCGACACGCTTGTCGGGTCATCTCAACCTGTGCCTTTGGTGTGCCTGTCTGATAAGAGAAACCCAGAAATCGCATTGTTCTGCGCGATGTGAAGATGCCATAAGGTGGTGTGTGCTATATAGGTTTATTGTCGTAGAAGCTCGTTCATGACTGATCCATCAAACATGCCTAGGAACATTGGATCTCTCCCAGGAGGTGCCAAAGGTAGAATGGGTGTGCCGCGGGGGGTATGTTTGCGTCGACAAGTTGTTCAGTTACTGACGGTCCTCTGGAGTCCCCAACTTCACTACTTCAATGCCCAGACAAGATGGTACGCCCATCCGTATGGGGTGAGACAGGGAGCAGGAACGATGGGGGAGGGCCATCACAGAACCCGAAGCCAACAGCCACATCGAAAAGACCCACGGCCTCCCCACCCATCTGCCATTGTCGGTGAAGTTTCTTTCCCATCCGGTTGGCTATGCTCGATTTTCAGAAGGGGGGCTTGGCTGATAACAAGGACAATTGAGATGAGGTTATATATGGCGGCGCCCAATGGGTTGAATGGGGGAACTTCGTGCTCGAGAAGATTTGAATGGGATTATATAGGTGAGATATGGGACAAGTTGAGGGGGTCTCTCTGCTGGAAGTCTCTGTCATCTAGACTGGGCACTACGATTGCCTGTCTGTCGCACGACTTCCATACCGCGTTTGACTTGCGACGACATCCATGGCGTTGGTGTGTGTGCATCAACGAGCGACAGTGGTGTTCGGAGTGACAACAACACGGGAAATGCTGGAGTGACGATATATAAAGTTCATATCAACAGATATACTATAGAGATAAGGTAAAGTCGATGTACAGGATGGCTCTGTCTAGTACTACCCAACATGAGGACAACAGCCAGTTCTTATACTCACGCTTCATCCTTAAATCGGTCACTGGCAATGACGGCTACTTGTTCTCTCAGCTTGTCAATCAAGTTGTCTCTACAAAGAAACAAAGTCGCAAAAACAGGGTATATTGTACCAAATAGCTACCTAGGTATCCAACATTGCACCACAACGCCAATCCCGTGTATCACCTGCAACACTCCGACCCATTCCCGTACAAATCATTGGCTCCAGAAAGGAATGTGATTAAAAAAAAACAGAAAGAAGCTTTTTGTAATCATTAGTTTGTGCATCCCGCTAGTGCTTATGCTCCTCAGCCGTCTCGTTATGCGCTGATAACTCGGCAGTAAAACCCTGAGGGGCAAGACCGGGTGACGCCGGGTACCCGCCGTGCTGAGAATTCATGCTGTTCCTCTGCGAGTCGGGCACCGACGGGCTAGCCTGCGGGTGAGACCATCTGGGGTCGTAGGAGACCTGTGAGGCGGTCGAGTTGCGGTAGCTGTTGCCGGCGAGGTTGGGGCTTGGTTGGGACTGGTGCAGGCTTGGCGATCGCTGCGGGTGGTAAAAGTCGCCGGGGAGTTCCATGGGGATGGTCTGCATTGATGTCTTTGGCGGTATCGGGGGCGCGTAGTTGTTCTGGAAAGGTGGCGGGGGCGTCTGCGCCTGTGCTTGCTGCATCTGGTACGGCGTCTGGGGATACTGAGATCCGCTTGTGCCCGGGCGAGCGTACTGATATGTTGGTGATGGCTGCGGTTGCTGCTGTGGAGGGTATTGGTAAGGTTGAGAGTAAAGAGGAGCAGGACTCAAAGGAGCAGCAGGACCAGGAGGGAATTGATTGTCGGCAGCCATGGTTTGCTGTCGTAGAAGCTGATTGTTCACGGCGTTTGATCGGTCGGCGGGATTGATGGTCTTGAGCTTTCCGTCCTCAAACATGCCCTTAAGGATACCAGCATCAAGCAGCTCGGCCTTCTTGATCATGCGGTTAACCATCTCAACACTAGCCTTTCTCGATTCGGCCTTGACAAATCCCATCATGGTAATGTTGCACTTGAGGTCGACGTCGGTACGCAGATACAGTCCTTCCTTGGGTGCGCCCAACTCCTCAAGACCAAGCTCGGGCTGCTCGGGAGGTTCAATTCCTGGCTGGTTTCCTTGAACACGATAGCGATTCCTCATGTCGACGCCAAGAGGGATATAGATGTGTGTCTGAAGACCCCAGGGCATATCGTGGAAGCAACCGTTGAAAGTGAGCTTGCCAGAGCCAATCTTTCCCATGCCAGGGATATACTGAATGCGCTCGGTAATCTCATACCAGGTACTGTAATACTCGTCGGCGGCGGCATTGCGAGGTGCGGGAATTGGCTTGTGCGAGATTACGAGGGGATTGAGGGTGATGACCTCGCTGTGGGAGTGGAGGATATCGATGGCGAGTTGGCGGGGGATGAAGCCGGGAATCGGCGTGATGATGGTGAGGGTTTCTTTCTTGCGCAGCATGGTGACGTCGGCTGATGATGTCCTTGTTGTGTTTGTGTTTGGTGTTTCGTTTCGTTTGTCGAGCTTGGCCTCGTTACGTCGCACGTAATCGGTATATCGTAATATTCCGTCTCTTTCCAAACTTGATTCGTAACACAAATATGTAGAGTAGTTGTTAATAGTGCGGGTTGCTCGGTTTGCTGCTGAAGAGTGAACTGTCGGTCGCAACGAAGCAAACCCAACTCGCTGGGGGTGGAGAGAAACAAGAAGAGGGTTCAATCCGATCGCAAGACGTGGGAGGGGGGGACCTTAGCATTAAAAATTATCCCCGACCTAGCAGTAGCAAGCATCAGTAGCACGAGCTTCTCTCCTAAGGAATAGCGATCGCCAGCCACACACGCGCAATCCCATCCCCTCCCATCCATGAACGCCAGCAGTTCAAGGGTGGGAGACGGCGCTAGCAAGCCGCCACGAAGGGGATGATGACGTGAGATGGACCGGTTCCATTCGCCGCGTAGCCCTGTGAGGGGGATGATCATTGGGGCATCGGAGCTGGTCGCCCCTTGAGTAGGGTTTTCCAATGATCTCTCTGCGATGGGGTTCGTCATACAAGCAAGGACAAAGTCGTCAATGCCATGGATTCAACCCTGACGCCCTTGGTCTGGGCATGCGATACTGGGTCCCATGCTATTGACAAGCATCGGCCCCATTCAAAAGTCCAAAAAAGCCCAAGACTGCGCCTTTAAACCGGGGTTAGAGGCCCCGCTGACAGATCTTCCCATTTCGCGGCACTTGGTAAGCGGGTGGCATATCTTCCGGGAAGCATACGCCTCAATCAGCCAGCACAGCACAGCACAGCAAAACAAAGCATTGGGTAATGTTTCCCCATAGCGGCTTCTCGATCGTTCCCTCCCGGACCACTACTCTTCCGTCCCGCATGATTGATTCCATCCAAAAACCTTGCTCTTGTGATTGTCGCGACGCGCGGTCAAGAGAGGCTGGGTGAGATTTGGTTGCGACGTGGGGATAGATTAGCGTCTGGGCAGCCGATTTAACCGTTGGTTAAGGTTTGGGCACGTGGATACCCTAGATCACAACCAAAAAAGACCTCAAGATGTGACATAGACATTGATTCAGTTAAATCAGATGCCTAGTAATAAAAGAAGAAACGATATCACAATCACTTGCTTGACCGACTTTGCTAATGGATGCCCTCCTTAAACGGCCCTTGTAGTGGTTGCATATGCACGCTGCTTGCACTTTGTGTGGACCCCGCTGATTCAAAACATCCCGCCTTTTCAGCCTCTTTTTGTATCACCTGCATCTATACTGTTTAATGGGATACCAAATACTACACAATCCCTCCAAAAATCAAGTGATATCAATTTTACAACCTGTCCAATAAAAAACACCCCTACCAGAAAACTCCCTCAAGCTGCAGGCTTCCTCCCAACCATCAAGTACATGGGTGTAAACAACTTTCTCTTACCACCCTCAACCAGCGCATCTGCCGCCTTGCCCAAACTCTCGGCAGTCTTTCTCGTTCCCTTGGGTGCGATCCAAATACTCTCGAGTGCACCCATAAAGTTGTGCATCACCAGACGACCCCATTTGTTCATCCGGAACACGGTCAACATGTCACCGATAGACTGAGCGTAACTCATGTTGCTGTCCAGCGGCCAGTACCAAGGTGCAGTGCCGTCATCAAAGGCAGCAAGGTCTTCGTGCTGCTCGAGCTCAAAACCCGCGTCCTTGATTGCGGCTAGGCCGTCTGAGATCTTGAACATCTGTGCGATACCGTCGCCTTGCTCAATGTCGAGACGGATGCGTCGGTGCTCAAGGTTATCGTTGTCGTACTCTTCCGTCATGAGCCATTCATAGACTCCAAAGACACCACCGGGCTTGAGTACTCGTAGGATCTCGCTGTAGACGTCTTTCAACGAAGGAGCATGAACTGTCGCTTCGATGGCGTAAACAGCGTCGAAAGAGTTGTCAGGGAAAGGGATTTTCTATAAAGAAGGCACCTCTGTAAGTAACTGCGCAACAAAGAGGCAGAAGACGACTCACCATAAAGTCTCCCTGCACAAACTTGAGTTTGTGAGATAGACCCTCCTTCTCTGCATAGATCCTCGCCCGCTCGACTTGATACTCGGTGATATTCAAACCCGTCACGTGAGCCTTGGTGAACTTGACCATCTCTCGGGCAGGGCCACCGACACCACAGCCAACATCGAGGACCTTCATGCCAGACTTGATTCCCATGCTGTGGGCTAGGTAGTGCTCGTGGCGAGCAATGGCGCGGTGGAAGGTCTCGCCGTAGGCGAAGCGGCAAAAGTGAAAGCATTGACTCCATCCATACTCGTAGAGGTCTGTGGCCAGGTTGTAATATCTAAATAGTCAGTGGATGGCCAGGATTTGGAGAAGTTTGAGAACTCACTGTCTTGTGAGGCTCGCATAGTTGTCAGTTCTCTCCTGTCGAACAGCCTGGACTTCATCCTCAGCCTTCTTGTTGTCCCAGTACTGAAAGTAGTCATCAACAGCAGCAGCGTGTGCCTTGTTGTCCTTGTTCATCATGGCACGCATTCCGCCCTTGGAGTTCTTTGACCCTCGGTGAAGAACACTGTCAAAGGCATGATTCTTCGCCTCGTCGTAGGAAATAAGTTCTGAAGTAGACATTGTGACGAGTTGTTGATTCTGATAATTGAGTTGTTGAATTTGGAAAGATGGACAATGAACAGATGATGAAGAAGAAGACTGATGGAGCGAGGAGAGATGGAGAGAGACTTTAATCAAGAAGAACTCTCTGTTTATATAGAACTTTGCTGCGACCTCAAGGCGGAGGCTGGCTTTGATACAACACATCGCTAAGATTGAAACCTCGCTGACCAACTCCATAAACCAACCCTCCTGCGGCTCGCTTCGAATATCTCCCTCTCATCCATGTTGTTCTTTGATGCAATCATTTTCGCGAAAACGAACAAGAATTACGATAGAGCGTATCGCTCGGTTGCGAGTATTCGACGGGGGATCCAAGCTGGCGAGTGGACTGAATCCCGAATACGAGATCCACAATCCCGAATGCGAAGGTGGTATGAAGTCGAGATAACCGAGTATGGATCTGGATAGGAAAAAAGATCTAGGATCTTTGACCGATGAGATACTTTTCCTCCAATTGGGTTAGGAAATCTTGATCCTTCGATAATAGGCCGGGGGATTCTCGTAGTTGACCGGATTGGTAATGAGACGGCGGTAAGTCGAGATTGAGACTGAGGTGTATAAAGGGTCTGCCCGCAGGAACAGACATCTCGCTCTCATCCATTCTTTTTGACTCTGTTTAATTCTTTGATATCCTCATAACCTGAATTACTGGTAGACTTTTTCAGTTTCACAGTATTGGGTGATCCGCCTTTGTCGTCGACGTGTGTCGGGAGAATACCAAACACCTCCTCTGAATTGCCTCGATCACCTTAGGGGACACAACACGTCACAGAACGCTCATGTTCGGGATAGTCTTTGATAAATCGGCATGGCGTAGTTAGGGAACACTGCCACAGTGACACAGGAGTTTCAAAGGGAAACAGCCACATCCAAGAGCTTTAGAGGGAGGGTTTCTTCTAGCATGGTCACAGATCGTCTCTTGCTGCAGAGAATCATTTCTCTTTGCCATGACTCTTTGCCAGGAAAGTAGTCGTGATACTGGACACGAGGCAATCTCACAGATTGGACAAGATGCCTCTCGAAAGGGCCTTGAATATCTCCACGAGCTTCACCCCCGGGCAACCTCCTGAATCGTCTTGACAAACCTCTCAGGATCATGAGCAAACCTCCCCAAAAACAACCCATCAACACCATCCCTAAGCCTCTCAAACAATCCCGGCCCCGCACTCCCCCCATACAAAATCCTCGTAGAACCACTTCTCTTCTGGATACACTCCAGCTTTCGAATCGCAGACGTGACACCAACCACATAATCAGCAGCAGCTGGCTCCGCAGCTCCAATAGCCCAGACCGGTTCGTAGGCAAAGACCACTTCGGCATCTTCCGGGACGGCTGATAGGACTGCTTCAATCTGGGTTTGGCATTGGGTTACGGCTGTAGTGTGGGTTTCGCTTCGGGTTTGTTCGCCGATGCAGACAAGGGGTATCATTCCGTTCCTTGCAGCAGCGGCTGCTTTCTTTGCTGTGATTTCATCCGTTTCACCAAAGATTCTACGTCTCTCTGCGTGGCCGACCTCGACGAGACGGGTTCCGACTTCGGCTAGGACTGAAGATGATACTTCGCCTGTGTAGGCGCCATTGTCTTCCCAAAAGGTATCTTGAGCTCCGCACCAGATTTTGTGGTCTTTGACTTGGTTGATGACTGATACGAGGGTTACGTGGTCGGGGATTATGAAGACGTCAATTTCGTTGAGGAGTGAAGGGTCGGCGGAGAGGAGTTGGAGGAGTTGGTCGACGTACTCCCGGGTACGTGCGGCGGAGAAGTACAGCTTTGTCGAGACGCCGACGATACGGCGATTGGATCGTTGAATGGATGCCATCTTATTGTATGATGAGGAAATCCAGTAAGAAGTTTAACTGTTACTCGAACTCAGGTCTCACGTCAATGTCGTCTCGGTAGGTGAGGTTTTCGAAGGTGATGATCGCTTGCTCAAGGACAACAGCCAACACTCAGCTCGGACCCAAGTTACTCAATTAACAACTGGCGCTTTGATGATGATTCAATCACACAAGTAATGAACCGTTGGAGTATTTATTCTCTATTCCACAAGGTCATGCGAACATTTTAATCGCTCCTCAAACATCCACCCCGCCCCCATCGGGCTTCCAAGAAAGGAAATCCGGCACCAGCGGATGCGGAGAAGAGTCCATCGCCGGCTATCCTCATCTGTCCGTCCTACATCAATAACACCTAAAAGATTGCCAGCGCATTTGGAGGCGATCCAATTAGTCCAGGCTGATTCAAAGGTGACGAGGTAATCATGAAAGAGTACCGCTTCTTTTCTTTGCAGTATGCGGCTAGTTTGCTGAGGTCCCATAGTTCGCCGATTGACATGCCAAAGAAGCTGAGACAATATGTGTGAAGAACTGCATCGTATTAACAGATGCTCTCAATCGCCCAGATGGTTGACTTACCTAGGTCCTTCATCCCGCCGATTGATCCATCAGGCTTCAAAGGAGGAAATGCTTCAAAGCTGCTCGAGTCGGATGCAGCAGCCGAGAAGCGCTTGTTCCAGAGCCATCGCGCAGTCTCCTCGCATCCATGAAGGCCGGAGAGTTTGGCAGCGGCCATCTTGCCCAAACCCACAGGATCCATCTTGTCGACGACTTCTGTAGCGGCGGTTCGCACAAGAAGAACATCGCCCGGTTGGAACTCGACGCCCTGGTATGCGGCGCAAGCTTCTAGATCCTCCACTGTGATGCGGTTTCCGTCAAATGGGTGAAACTTGATACTCTTCTCTTCGGCGTAGGAAGCATAGTCAATCAAGACACCTCTACCAGCGATACATCCACGTGTATGCCAGTGATCCAATGTTGGCATGGTGTTTGATGCAGTCGACTCAGCGGACAGAGCTTCCTTGTCCGGGTTTGCGCCATTGTAAGCCAAGCCAGAGTCCTGATGCTGAAAATGGCACAAACTGTCCCATTGACTGCTACACTGAGTGTTAAAGTCAAGCTCATCATCCCAAGATTTGCCCTGCTCAAAGGGAAGCTCCGACAGGCTTTCGGGGATGTACAGAACTCTGTGCTCAGCCGCCTTGCGTCCAGGAATAGCAAGCTTGTTCATGGCATTGATGGGCCAGCTAGGACATGTCAGCGTTGTCACAATTGAACGAATGTTTCCTTACTTGAGAGAAATTGAGACTCCGTCCTTGACTTCTAAAGCGGCCTTCTTGACAACTTCTGGAGTCAAGAAGTTGAGAGTTCCGACCATGTCCTTTTTACCGTCTTGGTCAAAGACACCCCAGGCACAGCCCTTGGGCATACCTTCGACCTTGGGAAGGTCATCATAGTCAGGAACAGAGCTAAGATCAAAAGGCATGATGAGTCGAGTTGGTGAGTTGAACGTGTTTCAATCTACCCGGGGAAAGCGTCCAATTTATCTTGATCGCTGCCTGGGCGGTGAATCCTGTTGTTAAGGGCAACCCTCAAAAACTGCAGCTTTAAACATCTTGAAAGAGATTATCCACGATCGATAAAGACTCTTTGACTCGTTTAGGGTCCAATTATGAGGCGCAGTTTCGATATTCGTATAGCTTCACCAGGATCCGAATACGTCTGATCCACTAGCTCTCGTCAGCCACTTTACACCTATCCATCACATCGAGACTAGTACTTTTGCTTGAACCTGTAGATTTTCATTGTGCAATCATACTATGTAGGTCCATACTATGCATATATACTATTCACTATCTTCTTCCGAGGCCAAACATCTTGACACTATTCTGCCACGCCGCCGCGGCAACCTCGTCGACACTAACACCCTTCAACCCAGCAACGACAAACGCAACTCTCTCAATCGAACAACTCTCATTCCTTTCCTTGATCATGCACTTTGCATCCCACTTGTCCTTCTTCTTGGACGCAGGAAGACCCTTGGCATTGACGCAGTACCGCTTCACAACCTCCGAGGTAGACTTGAGTTCACCCCACGGCGCATCCGTCTCGATCTGTAGCGAAGACAATGGAATCTTGGATGCCATTTGTAGACTCTGGGCGTCTTTGAAGCTGAAGCCGTTGACGCTCACGTCGAGACCCATGGAGACGAGCTTCTCCATTTGCGATGTGGAGCCGACGAAGCTGTGGACAAGACCGCGGCGGGGTAGCTTATCCATGTAGGGCGTCATGATCTCGACAAAATCGTCGAAGGCAGCGCGACAATGCAGAAACAGCGGAAGATCCCACTTGTTGTCAACAAAGAGATCAAGCTGGGCCTTGAAAGCACGTTTCTGCACATCCTTGGAAGCATGAACCTCTCTATCGTAGTCGAGGCCTAGCTCCCCAAAGGCAGCAATGTGAACTGGGTCCTGCGCCAGCGCATCCTTGACCTTTTGCTCCAGATCATTGAGGTAAGCCTTACCGCCCTCATCAAGCTCAGAGGCATGGTACGGGTGAACACCAATGGTGATGTAGCACTGCGTAGGGCGGGATTTGGCGATGGCTTCATTGTAGGGAACATCGGCGAGGGACATGCCGGTGAGCATGACCTTGCTCACACCAGCTTCCTTGGCCCGCTCCAGGGTGTGAACAAAGTCTGGCTCGTGACATTTCTTGTCGCGGTAGATACCCTTGAACTCATTCGCAGTCGCCGTGACGGCCACCTATAAAAACGGTCAATTGGAGAGGTAATAATGATTCATAACTTTGAAAGCTCACGTCTGCGAAGCGAAGCTCAGTCGTGGGACCCGCGGGGGCTGCTGCGGGGAATGGGGTCAAGTCGACAACAGGAGAGGAGGACATGGTTTGTACTTTGCATCAAATGTACAGTAAATAAAATAAATTGGTTCAGTGTGAATGGCTCAAAAGGGGAAGAAGGAGGGCGTCCAGTCTTTAAGTTGCTGCGGAATAGAGTTCGTCCGCATACCTTAGCACACGGTCATGAAGATATCATGCTGCATCCAACACTCGATAAACTCGGATTTAGGCGCACCTAGAAACTTCCTTCGATCTGCGACAACATCCAATCAGACGAGAAACCCTATTGTCTTGGCCTCTGGCTCCAGGGAGGGAGACCTCAATTACGTCAGCTGCCTGTAAGTGGAGGTTTCCCAAGTGCGGAGATGGATGTCTGAAAGCTTCATCACGATAATCTGACTGTACAGTACAGCTTTCACCAGCTAACGAAGGGCTTGATTCAGTTGTTGCTGCAAAACTCCTCCCTAATCCACAAGCCAAACTCCTCATCGCCACTCGTCAAGAAACAAACCTCACACACCAAAGACCAGACCATACCATACCAGACCAGACAAGACCATTCTTGAACCCCCTGACTTTTTGGCTTCCATTTTCCCCAAACACTCCAGGTACATATGGTATAACCCCGTACAAACCCTCCTCAACACGCCATACAAGCTTTGAACAGGAATTCGTAAACATGCCCAAGAATATCCTCCTCACTTCGTAATCGCATCTCCCGAAGACGCGTCACGTAAGACGCCTTCAGCCAATGACAAGTCGCTAAGCCCTCATGGTTGGGCCGACTACGAAGAATCATTTATAACCAGACAAGAGAGCGGTAAAGACTTGCAACGACGCCATGACAACATCACGCAGTACCATGTTCGCCAGAGTAGACTTGAAAACAGTCAAAAGCAGCAAGGAAACGCAGCGAGTGACGAAAGCAAACGGAAAGAAAGCATAGCAGCAATTAGCTTAAATGAATTTGAACTGATGACAATCCACCGGGAGGGGGATCGAAGATCTCCAACGCCAATCATGATTCAGACCAAGGGAATGGGGTGCGTGGTGTCGTATCGGAAATCCAGAGCTGCCATAAAACTTAATGAGCCATGATCCCAAGTCAAAGGCAAGATGGGTATCATCGCATTCGCTAGTCACGGCAGGCAGTCTAAATCTGCGAGACACGATGGCTAATGAAAAGGCAAGATAATTGAGTCCAAGGAAAAAATAGCGTGGGGCGTTGGTCGTATAAAAGCCCCTTCGTCAACGAGTTGGTCGTGATCAAATTACTAGACACAGGTTAGTGCTTGATCTTGCACATGTTCAATCCACTCTCACCTGGGGAGGACCGGCGGGTCCGGGGGGGCCGGGAGGTCCGGGAGGTCCCTGGGGACCAGGAGCAGGGCCGCCAAAGTGCTGAGGGCCGTAG
>JABEEN010000288.1:0-62454 GCA_013363205.1 Fusarium tuaranense | reverse complement strand
GGTAAAGGGAAAGGGGAGTGTGTGTGGATGGACCCTTTTCTTTCTTGCGTGTCATACCCGTGATGCCATCAACGGACAAGCACGGGAACACACGAGAGACCTCACGCTGCGGGCAATCAATCAAATCAATCCCACAAACCGGAGCTCAACAATCAGTCTCCCGGCGGAGGGGGCCAAGTCATTTGGTCGACGGCCCAATCCTCTTTCGCCGCACCCTCTGTTGATCGGCGGTGATTGTCGTCTCCTAGCGCAGGTGAATGTCGTAACTGGACGAGTTTTCGACGAGCAGTTGCCGCAGTAAGCTTTTTTTCAAGGGATCCTCGTTCTGCAGGTAGAGACGCCTGGAATCCCTGCATCCCTTGGACCCATGCCATATGCAATGCATGCGGGCAAGGAAAATGGCTTCTGATTTGCTGCAAGACGACCCCCGGTCGTTCAGGGTCCTTTCTCCCACATTTTTTCCAGTTCTTTCTTGCTTTGCTTGCCACTTGCACAGACAGACGACGTCGACAAGGCTACAGGCACGAAAGGATGACAGTATGGCCGTTACTGTACGATATGCGACGCCACTTAGCCAGCCAGAAACAAAGCTTTCCGGGATCCTCTGATCAGCCCTGGGAGTAAGTCTTGGCTCGACCGGCATTGATCCCCCCCCCAAGTGGCATGGAACACAAACAAGACGGACGAGGAAAGACCCTGCTGATCCGGGGCCGGCACTGAAGTCATCATCACACCTCACGGGTCTTGCGAATAACTGCCTATCTTTTGTCGAGAAGAAGCCGGAAAGAGACGTGCAGGAAAAGATAATCATGGGCCGAGTGGCATGCAGTCTCTGCGTTGACAGGCGGGCACAGAGCAGTTCTAGACCACTGCGGACTCTGAAAGTTCAGGTTTTCCATTCAGAATTTCCTGTCCATGAGACCCTGCTCGATAATCACGCAGGCACACACACACGAAGGGACCAACATTTCTCGCTCACCTCCTCTTGGGGCGGGTCACGCGGCTGCTGGGGTGAGAGGAGCACAACGGTTCATCTGGGTCTGACCCAGTGCGGCACAAACAGAAAAATGATGATCCGAGACATTTTAGCACCGAGGGATCATCGCTGCAAAGCCGGAGGACAAGCATCCCGGGATTGGCGTCCGGGTCTAGGGGGATGCTCTGTTCCGCGCTCACTCAGGACTGAAGAGAGAGTACGTACCGTTGAGATCCCCGACAGAGGGCGAGGTTGTCGACATCGAGGGACCCCCCATGTGGACCAGCGAGAGTTGGAGTGATTGGGCAACTTGTGAAAACAAAAATGAGAGATTATCTCCCTTTGTGAGGCTCAACTGCGACGACCGCCATCAGGAAAAACGTGGGGAATGGCCCGGGAGGGGGTCGAAAAGTGAGAATCATGGGAGCGGACTCGGCCGAGGCACCATGGGATTGTCGCCATTTCCCCATGGTCCCGAGCCAAATCCTCGATCTGGAGGGGGAGGACCCTGAATTTTCCCCATTTCCCCTTATTTGCCCAGGGTTCCGGCTTAGAAAAGGCTAATGGTTCCTACTTGCATGGTGTTTGTGCCTGACGAGGTGAGTTCTCTACTTGGGTTGAACTCTTTACACTGAATATTGGGTATGACCATCTATCCCAGACACTGGAACCTCGAGGATCAATACACCCCCTGAGTCCATCAACTATTCTGACGTCGATAGTCACCGAACGAGTGAGTCTCTGCCGCCACCACCACAAGACTGGACTTGTCCATTCTGTCATTGAACAGCAACGCCACGAAAACGGATTGACTCGAAAGAGAGAAACGGAGTCAAGAGAGAGGGAAGCGCAATTACGTCGAATCACGACCACAGTATCAATTCAACGACCAGCACTCACTCTTCCCAACACAGAAACTTCAGCTCTTGAGTGGGCCAATGACGGCATCCTCTGCTACAGCTTGCAGCGCCAGTGAGGTCACTGATCCCCGCCCGCGCCAAAAAAGCCCCTCCCGCTGATGTCACCTCGAGGGTTTTGCTAGGTTCCAGGGAATAAACGGAGGTCAACACGGACCACCAACACAACACAAACAATTGATTGACTTGAGCCTCCTTTTTCTTTGTGCGATGCTACACCGTCATATCTCTCTTGCCTCATCCACCGTTTCGCCTCTTACGTTACGCTGGATGCACCTCGAGCGTCATGAGCTTAGACCACAACCCGTCCACAAGGCTAGCCCATCTCTCGACATTCCATCTGCGTCATTGGTCGAGGTGGCCATACTGTACAGCCTGGCACAGCTTCCCTTCGACGTCAGGAGGCATCAAGAGCCTCATCTTTTCCAGGCACGCTTGACTCCACTAGGCTTCCAAGGTCACAGTTCGTGAGTGTCGAAAACCGCGTCTTGCTCAATTCGGCTTGCCTCTTACCCAAAGAGAAGCTCATGATCCTCGACCCTGGACGGCATCTTCCTCATCTCAGCCCCTTGAGGCAAGCTACTTACTCAATACGGATACCTTGCCTATCCCCTCGTCGCGTCGCCTCCAGATCATCTGTCGACACACGTGATGACGACACTTGGGTGGTCAAACTTGGCTCGATTATCCCAAAAGCCTCAATGTCACCCTTGAACTGAGTCAAGCTGGTTCAATCGTTCTAGACTTGGGGGCCCAATCTTTTGCTCAAGGGTTTGAGGGTGTGTCAAGCATGTCGGCCCCAACCCTCGCCCCTCCCCTTAACCCAATCCTTGCCCCAATGCTTCTTTTGACGTCGTATGTGAGAAATGACATAGGTGCAGACCAAGAGCTCCCCACCTCTTTGAACATCTTTCAGCGTCACCATGACCCGACATTAGTCTCTTCTTCAGACTGTTGACACTGATATGATCTCGGAGCATTTACTGATTGTTCCTGAGGAGGTAGAGACGCCGCAGGTGGTGGTGGGTTGCGCTGCGGCGAAATTTTGCATCATACTACAGCGCCTCTGGGGGAATATGACGTTAAGCCGCACCACCACCCTAGGGCCCTTTTTACCTGGAAAGGAAACCGACTTTCAACCTCGACTACTTATGACGATGAATAGCTAACATGGAATGACATTCCAAACTAGAGCTTGTCGACTCGGTGTTTTCTCTGATGATGATTGAAATCCACGTTGAGATGTCATTGCCTTTCAGAGCCACCAAAGGCGAGATGGTTGGACGGGGATAAACTCGTCATTGCACACCCTCGATGGCATGTCTGCAGCCACCCGGGTATTTGCCTTTCGGGACGGGCATGGGATCGAGATGATGGGTTAGGCTTGAGAAGTGACAGCTTGTTGATTGTTGATGTCAAGATGCTTAGGCTGCCGTCATTGGGCATCAGAAGTGAGAGGTGTTTCCATGGATTTCTGTAGATTCTGTCGAGAGGCGGCGTCACTAACTACGCAATTTTCTGGATTTGAGTGATTCGAACTACGTATTGCAGTACGGACAGGTCCAGGGTGTCTCTAACACTGATTGAAATTCGTGGGAGAAAAGTTACCGATGATGTCGTTGATATTTGGTCCGACGTATCTGGCAGGCGAGATACCCTGAACAAGAACACCCTTATCCTTCTGTGAAGTTTAGAAGCGAATAGTTCGTCATAGCACTCGAGAATGTGTTGCTTCTGGCCCACGAGTTCGTTGATAAAACAAGAAAACCTACGGAGTATTGATGCTTTACTGAATGAGTATCAAGGCCGGGAGTGTCATAAATGATACTATCCGTGGTGACACGTGATGAGTGCTGGAGTTGACATGTAGCGTTTAATGATCTTAATGGTTAAGGCCAAACATGAGAATGGTTGCATCTCGAATACCCGGTAGACTACTCCGTACTTTGTAGAGAATATCCCAACTAACTGGCTAGGGTGTTTACAGCAGCCTTGTTTACTAAAAGCCGGATACCGTCGCTTAATATCTCGAGATTCTTTGACATGGCGATGTCTAGCTTCTTCTTTATTCGTATATTCACCAAATAGAATTCTCATAGTGGTGTTTTTGGTGACATTAAATTAGAGTCTTAACCTTTGAGTGGAGTCGACTCTGGGTCACCGAATTGGGCAGTCTAATCTCGCTGGCCAAGTCGCTTATTGGTGGTATGGCACCCTGGGCAACAACTCCTCGGATTATTGGAACTTTCCGAATCGCCGGGGCCATTGAAGAAGGGAATCAATAGATGGAGGGTCTAGACCTGGCTGATATGATAATTATCTAGAGGTGGTGCCAGTGCTATTGTTGATCTGCAGCATGTGCCGTGAATTATAGTTTGGAAGAACTTGGCAATGTTGAATGAGAGACCCGAATACGGAGAGCTTTTCTCAAGGAAATGGGATGTCTTGGGTTACATGATGGCCTCGAATTGCAGCAAACACTGCCTACTTCCCGATGCAAGGGAAAGCTTATCATTCCGCCCCCAAATCAGATCATGATCCCAAATGCCGGCCAAGAGAAATCTCACGTGTCACAAGTCTTGCCAGCTTGTTTTTCTCATTCGCTTCGAATCCCGCAAACTTTACAAATCCACCCGGATGTCATGAAAGGTCCGGCGGCGGGGACGGCCGGCGTTAAGCACCATGATTGGTCCGCGCCGACCAAACCTCCCGCGCGGGACTCGACCCGATGTGCCACAGCGCGCGGCTACACGGGGGAATGTCCAAGACATCCATCCGGCTTGAAATAGAGACGTCTCTCCCACATCGTGGATTTCTGGCCCTGGCAAACTTTGCCGTCCCCCCTGCGTATGAAAAAAGTCGCCGGTCGGCGCGCGGCCTGGGGGGCTTTTAATTTTGCATTATGGATTGGAGAGCCGCTTTGAAAGCAAGCGGTGGGTGACAAATGCCTTGGTGGGTCTGATTGTCTCTTGTTTGAATTGTTTGTGATGTTCTTGTGGTGTATTTAGAGGCTGCTGGTCCCGAATGAAGCATCTCGTTCACATCCACTTCACTCACCAAGTCAAGCAAACAAGTCCAAGAACTCGAAGACCTTGTCTATATCGAGATTCAATTCAGGACTATAATCTATAATCACATACAATTATTTTAATTGGCACAGTATCTTCGACTTTCCGACTCCTACTACACACATCTCGACGACTTCGACTTACACAGTCCGACTCAAAACCATCACCACCTTCAAAATGACTGACAACGTCAAGACCATCGTGGTCCTCGGCACTGGCCCTGCCGCTCTCCCCATCATCCGCCAGACCATGGTCAACCACGTCCTCAAGCGAAAGGATCTCAAGATCGTCGTCGTCTCTCCCAACACCCACTTCCACTGGCCCATCGCCATGCCCCGCGCCGTTGTCCCCGGTCAGCTCGCCGACGAAAAGGTCCTGATCCCTTTCGAGCCCACCTTCAAGGAATATCCCTCCGACAAGTTTGAGTGGATCCAGGGCAAGGCCGTGTCACTGAACCCCTCATCTAACATCGTCGGCGTTGAGCTCAATGGCACTGCTGCGGTTCGTGAGGTCAACTACCATACTCTGGTCATCGCTACTGGCTCGAGGACTCGGGATGATATGATCTGGAAGAGCCTGGGCACTACCGAGGAGTCTAAGAACAAGTTGCATCAGATTCAGAACCAGATCAGCAACGCCAAGACCATTGTCGTTGCTGGTGGTGGCATGACTGGCTCCGAGACGGCTGGTGAGCTCGGCTTCGAGTACTCTCAGCACGGCAAGAAGGAGGTCATCTTCATCTATTCGGATAACCTTCCCCTCGCACCCCCGGCCACCGACCAGGTCCGCAAGCAAGCCCAGAAGGAGCTCGAGAAGCTCAAGGTCAAGCTCATCCCCAACACGACCGTCACAAGCGCCACTCCCACTCCTGGATCCTCCGACATTGTTCTCGAGCTCCGGGCCTCAGACGGCACTACTAAGACCATCACGACTCAGGCCTACCTCCCTGCGACAGGCATCGTCCCTAACACCGAGTTCGTGCCCAAGGAGCTTCTCGACGGCCGCAACTACATCAAGCAGACAACGCGCCTCCAGGCTGAAGGCCACAAGAACATCTTTGTCGTGGGCGACGCTGGTAACCTTGAGGCCCCCAAGCTGATGCACGCCGAGGCGCAGTCCAGACACATGCTCAAGGCTCTCCCCGCATACCTCGAATCAGGCGAGGCACCTGAGTACGCCGTCAACAAGAAGGAGATGTTTGCCGTGACTCTGGGCCGAAGCAGGGCTACTGGCCAGATGGGCACGATGAAGCTGTTCAGCTTCCTGATCTGGTTCATGAAGGGACGTTATCTGGGCACCGACTACGCCGGTGGCTGGGCTGCTGGCAAGAGGACCATGTCTGTGACGTTTGAGAAGTAAGAGAGGGTGCGTTCTTTTGGTGTTTAATTGCACTTATTGGCGTTGTTGGAATATTTATATCCCCCCACATGCTCTGCAGTTTCTTGCTTTGCCTCTAGATCTTTTTTTCCTTTTCTAATAAATGAATCTTTAATATGTTGAATATTCTTGGTTGTATCACCAAATTGAGTGACATGATGCGGCCCCGTCTGGGGAACTCCACAACCCGAGCTGGGACGACATGGATTAGCGATAACCTAGAAGCTACAATCGAGCTGTCAGATTGACAGACCACTTTGACACTCATCAATTCCGATAGTCTCAAGCTTGAATCTGTCTCAATAATATCAACTGGCTTATATACACCATTCAATCGCGCGACAGCTGTCCGTCCACCAGCGACGATGAATACCCTCGTCTACAACATGGCCCGGAGTGGGTTCATCACTATGCCCTACCCAGAAAAAGACTGCTCGGGAAGCATAGTTGTCGTGACAGGCGCAAATAGCGGTAATATCAAGGAGCAACTATCATTATCCGATCAATGCTAACGTCAATTACCCATCAGGCATTGGTCGCGAAGCATCGCGTCACTTTGTTCGCCTCGGCGCCGCCAAGGTCGTTCTGGGATGTCGCAACCTCGACAAGGGCGAAGAAGCTAAGAAGGATATCGAAGAAACGACTGGCAAGACTGGCGTTGTAGATGTCTGGCAACTCGACATGGCGTCATTCGATAGTGTACGCGAGTTTGCAGCGCGTGTCGACGAGTTGGATCGCCTGGATATACTGGTCGACAACGCCAGTAGGCTCATTTTTACGCGCCAGATGATCGAGGGCCATGAGTCTACACTGACCGTAAATGTCCTTTCGACATTCCTCCTCACGATGTTGTTGCTCCCTATCATGAGGCGCACAGCGACCAAGTTTAACATCGTTCCTCATATTGTGGTCGTGTCATCTGATGCAGCTACCGCGGTACGTGTTCTCAACAACCCAACAAGCCCTTTGGCTAACAATTTGAAAGAGTCCTCTCCCGGAGCGTGATTCAGAAAACATCTTCAAAGCGCTGGACGCAAAGACGGACGTGTTGGAACGTTATAACGTGACCAAAATGATGCAGGTCATGGTCACAGCAAAGCTAGCTGAAGCGGTCGACGCATCAGGCAAAGGCCACATCGTCGTTAACTGCCTCCACCCCGGCTTCTGCGGCACACAACTATTCAGAAGATTCCCGTTCCCGTTCAACCTGATGTTCAAGCTGTTCACCGCCCTGTTTGCGCGGACAGCCGAGATGGGGTCACGGACGCTGCTCGTCGCGGCGTTTGCGGGAGACGAAACACAGGGACGGTTCATGTTTGACGCCAAGTTGCATGAACCTCCTCAAATCATGCAGGGTGACGAAGGAGAGAAGTTGACTCAGAGGGTGTGGGATGAACTGGTGGAGATTCTTGAGGGGATCGTGCCTGGTGTGACAAACAATATCTAACATGGACCTGGACAAGAGTGGCACTCTTACTGTCCATATTGACAATGTATATTTAGAGAAATCATACATCTTAGATGGCAGGTGGCCTGAGCCTTTATGTATTCGGCGCATATTTGTTTTGTGAGGGAGTGAGATGAGGCTTCAATTGACCGACTATCCGCGTGTAAGGCACCGCAAACAGTCGATTTTAGACAAAGGGAAGCCATTCAGCCAACGCAGCATTGCGGTCCCCATTGTCTAATTCCTCTCTGTTCAGATAGTCAAACTGTCAAAACTGATCGACTAATATGTCTTGCTCGTCGCCATATCTTGCCAGTCGTGATGTCCTCTGCTCAAAACATCATAGCTCTGATCAAAGATCTCTATTTTAGATTATACAAAATGTATGATATAAGACACTTTAATTCATTTTAAGACTTTGGATCTCTTTATGTCATGTCTATCCACACTCTCTGGCTGTCCTTTGAGACCCATCATGCTCTGTTTGACACTTGATCACCGCGGAATGATTCCGCGTCACGGTCGCAACGTTTCAAGGGTCCCACCCGCGACCGGCTCTTCGCGCCTGCAATTGAAGCTTCAAAGCTCCCACCCACAACGAAGTCTCCTTCTTATGACATGGTATATCTAGTTTATACTGGAACTTTCAACCTTGCAAACGGGAAGCTTAAGACAGGCAGAAAGCCCTCGTTGCTCGGGCAGGCCTGACTCATGGATCGGTTCTCTTCTTCTGTCGGCGCATAAACAGACCTCCAACTCCTCCTTGAACCACCACCATCGATCGACATTCACGGCATCTTCAACATGGACAGTCGAACCGCTGCGCAGGGCGCCTTGCGCGCAACCATCGACTTCTGGAAAACATTCGTTTCCCGCTGTATCGCCAGACGTGTCGACACGGATCGATTCGAGGTCTTGGTACAACAGGTCTACGCCGAGCACCCTCTACCCCCCGCCGTCATCGCCGATTTCTTCTTGCGACCGCAACCCTCCAACGACAACAGCCTCGACCCTCGAATTCCTCCGTATCTACAGACTCTCACGCGATTGGGCTATATCGATACACCGTCCGTGTTGCGGGCGCTCTATAAATACTCGTCTTCACATGCTCAAGCGCAGCAACAACCTAACAATGGCGACGACAAGAACGAGACGGCGCAACCGCCAAAGACACAAATAAAACGTTGGAAAAGTTCGTACTGGGCCGAGGAAGCCATCTTCTACAGCCTTACGAAGGCGGTTGTGGAGGGCAGGGCTATCCCAGACTCGACTATTGCGTTGGACGTGGTCAAGATCATTTCCAAATATATGACGCTGTTTACGGCTGCGTCTACTGCCTTTGCAGCCGACATGATCGGACAAGTGCATTCTCCGCAGATTAGGGATGAGATGGAGTCAGCTCGAGCCGGTCTTGTGGCGCTGCTTCTCCGTCTTTGTGAGAATGACATACTGGTTAAGGCCGTCAGTAAACCATTCGCCAAAGGTACCTCAACTTGCAGACTTTGTCGATTAAACGCTGACTTTGTGACAGACGCTCGAAAAGAACTGGCTGCTAGCCTAGCAAGCTTTGTACCAACACTACAGCTTGTGCCAGAGCTCACTGAGAAGTTGGAGCTCTTCCGAACCGAGACCCTTGCAAGTCTCGATCCTGCGGATAAGAAGAAGCAGGTTGCTAACGCCGCCATGGATGAACTTCTGGATTCCACGGTTGGACTGGAAAGTTTTGTGATACCCGAGATCCCTATCAGTAATACCCGAGCAGGATTATATATCTACCTCAACGCTGCGGTTAGTAAGATCCTTGTTCAAATGCTTCCTTATAATAATAATAGACTTAGCTTATTGGGCGCCCTATTCTGGACGACAACGCTCTATTCTCTTACATGAACAACAAGTACCAAGGAGATGTTCAATCTAGCGCGATTGACCTGATCCTAGCATCATTCGATATACTAGCCAATGCTGTGTTTCGAAATGAGGGTCAGAAAGATGCCCACCTTCTGCGCTCATACCTGATCAACAAGCTCCCTCTCCTCTTGTATCAACTTTGCCCTCCCCAATTCCCAGGAACGTCAGCCGAGTTTTGCATCACGGAAGCACTACATCATGTCGACACCAGCCTATTCCCGACAGCCTCACTCATGTTTGACGAGTCTCGCAATAACAATCCGTATACTGAAAGTGTCAGAGAGGAGTTTTGCGCCTCATGTGTGCTTCATGGTCTTGTGCAGAGAGACCACGTGGAAAGGATCCTCGGGGAGATTTCTCTGTCGGACGAACCGTCGTTGCAAAAATACTCGAAAGAAAAGCTTGTCCAGGATTGTTTGTCCGACACGGATAAGATCCAAGGTTTGATTCCAGAGCTTGACAAGATGGACGGCAATGTCGGCGCGGTTTGTCAGGCGCTCATTGAGGTTGGTTGGCAACTTGGGACCGCACATGTATTTGAGAACTAACAGAGTAACAGCTTTTGCGACAATACTGTCATAGTAAGGAGACTATGTCTCTGAAGCTCCTATGCAGTCAGTTGGCGGCGAAACCACAGTCGTTGGATGTCATTCTTCTATTTGAGAAGTTGCCAGCGATCCTTGAGCCCCTTTGTCAGTTGCTTGACAACTGGCGGTATGAAGAGGATCAAGGCGAATACCAACCAGTCTACGAGGAGTTCGGGTCTATTCTCCTGCTGGTATTGGCGTTTGCCTACCGATACAACCTGACAGCCGCAGATGTCGGCGCGATCACTCCAGACTCGTGTGTGGCCAAGATCATCGGACGTGGACATATCGCTCGACAGGGCGACGAGCTGACAGAACAGGAAAATGGACATATCGGCGGCTGGATTCACGGACTGTTCGACACCGAGGCCGGCGGTCTTGGCGACGAATTGATGTCTTCCTGTCCCCCGCAGGAATTCTATCTGTTGGTTGCGCCGTTGTTCCAGAACATTGTTGTTGCGTACGCTCATGGCTATCTTAACGATGAGAGCCTTAAGGGGGGCGTCGAATGTGAGTACATGACTTGAGAAGGCTATTTGATGACATGAGAGAACTATTCATGCTAATGTGGAAATGTAGATCTGGTCGATACGTTCTTGTTACCATCTCTCGTGCCAGCTATCCGGTTCCTGTCAGATTATCTCTGGCTCGACCAAAAGGAGGCCAAGTCCGTCATCAAGGTCCTCCAGCTTATCCTTCTTCCCAGCAGCATATCAGGCGAGGCGAGCACGATGCTGTCGTCTGTCAAGAACCTCATAGCGAAGCCCCTTGAGCATTCACTCCGGACATATCAGAGGCGCGATCCGAAGAATCAAGACATTGAGCCCCTTCTCCGGGTGCTCAAGGACAGCATCCCATTGTCACGACGGACAGGAGGTGCTGACATTAACGAACTCGAGTCCTGGACTTCGACGGCCACGAACGGGCTTGCCAGTGCGATCAAACACAACATTCAGGGCCTCGTACACTGGAGCATGCACCCAGCGATAAACAGCATGCCGACTTCATATACCCATCGCCAAATGCTTGCGGCGCTCAAGCTGCTCGGCTCGAAGCGGCTGCTGCACATCATCCTGGAAGAAGTGAGGCAACAAACCGAGGCAGGGAACGCTAACAGTGTGTACGACGTTGCCACATCGCTGATTTGCGCCCCTGATGCGGTCAAGGATGCTCCCGTCGCCATGCTCGATGCGAACGGCAACATGCCTCCACCACTGCAGCGCCCACGCACCCTCCGTGAGATGTTGAAGGCAGAGGCAGAAGGTTGCAAGAAGCTTCAGAAGAAGGATGCAGCGCTGGCCGAGATCGTGGTCCGTCTACACCGAAGGGTCGAGATGCTAATGGTCATGCCCGAGGCCCAAGCCATGCTGCAGACGGCAGACATGGCGCTGGGAGATGCGATGGCCGCTGCGGCATCGGGTGTTCAGGGCGACAGCATGTCTGTCGACAACATGCTAGATGTCGGGATGGGCGTGCCCTCGGACCTGGGACTTGGGCCTGCCAGTGCTGGTGGGAGCCTGGATCCGTCGGGTGATAACGAGCTGTTTGGCGCTTTTGGGTCACAGGAGCTGGACAACTTTGATTGGGATATGGATAATATGGTATAAAACTTTGCTTTGGTTGGGTATATCTTATAAGGCTTTAATAAAGAAATAAAAATTATAAAGGCTTAAGGTCTTGTGAGAAGTTAAGAAGGATTTTTACTAAGACTTCTTTATTTCTAATCTTTCTGTTATCATTCTCTTGGCCTGGTCATTGTTTGCTGATTTAATACCCCTGACTTCGTTTGCAGTCGCTATAATCACTGTTATTTGCTAATACGAGCGTGGAGCAAATACTTGCAAACAACTCTTCATCCTTGATCTTTTCTTTCAACTCTCAGATAGCTGCCATGAATGGATATAAAAAGATACCAATGGCAATTCTTCAGGGATAGCCCCAGTCGTGTGGTGCTCAGCTGAATATCCACTCTTTAAACTATTGAAAAGTCGACAGGGGGGTTGAATGGTCGGGCGTATCCGTACCTGGATCTCGAACTAAAAGTACTCATCGAGATCCTGACTCTTTGCTTCTCTTGCTTGACCGTTGGGCAAGCATCTTGGCGTTGAGAGGGCAAGGTCAGAGTTTGATGACCGTTGTGTTGAAAAAACACCATAGTCTATATCTACGACCATCACGCCTCATCAACCGGCTTGGATTTCGGTAAACATGTATAAAAAGCGCCATGTAATCAACGGCGCCTCTAGAGCGAAGCTAGATTCCGATGACCCTGCTGCGCTAGCTCTATCGTGATGCGCGGGTGGCAACTTAAAAGTCCAGACCTTCCTGATTCTTTGGGAGATTTCGTATTCACCTCAGTTCTCTCCTTTTTTTTTTGTCAATCACCTCTAGTCTTTCGCTATGGTTTCGCAAAAGTTGTTTGCTGCGTTTGCGGCTTTGAGCTTTGTTGCTGGTTCTAAGGCGGCGCTGTGTAGGCCAAAGTCTAGTACCAGCGTGGATGTTGCTTCGTCTTCGACTGTTGAGACGTCTTCTATTGTGACTGTTTCAACTGGCAGTACCACGGTTGCCACTACGACCACTGAGTCTGCTTCGTCGACAGTTGAGACATCTTCGACCTTTACCACTATCTCGACTGATAGCACTACGGCCCCTACATCCACCACCGAGTCTGCATCTTCAACGGTCGAGTCTTCCTCTACCATCGCCGTCTCGACCGACAGCACCACACTCGCTACATCCACTACACAGGCAGCCTCATCGACCACCTCCTCCGCTGAGCCCGTCATCACCAACATCCTCATCAACGGCGACTTCAACGATGGCTACAGTGTCGACCCCTGGTCATCTGGTCTCAACGGCGGCTATGACGGGCTCAGCCTCGACCCAGACACACAGGTACAAGGCTGGTCACTAGCCCTCTCCACATCCGGATCAATGACCAGCTACTACGTCTTCAACACACTCGACGCCTCACGCATCGTTCCAGGAGCAGAATACGACCTCTCGGCGTATGTCAACCTCGACCTCGATTACGGCGGTGATTTAGGGTGTCAGAGCGTTGACATTTACTGTGTTTGGGGTGGACTTAATCAGGCTGAGGGACATACTTCGGCTACTACTACCGATGGGAGGTTTGAGGAGCTGACGACGACTTGTCGATGGACTGAGGAGCAGGCTGGGGATAATCCTAAGGTCTTGTTTAAGTTTTTGTGCGGTTCTTCGTATTCGCATATTGATGAGGTGACGCTGGTTGGACCTTTGGCTCAGTAGAGAGATTGAGGAGGATGGACGGTCATAGATATGAGTTTATTCATCTGGTTCTGCGCTTCTGTGCTAGAGTTGTCGGTAATCGTAATGTATAACACCCGGTAAGAGTTGTCCATCCAAGTTATTCGTGTATGGGTTTTCTCGATAATTATGCCTCTTTGTCTGCATATTCCGGTCTTCTGTAGTCCTTCAGCGATCTGTTTGACCAACTCTCGAGGAGTGTTCTACTAGCAGCTACTCCTAACCCAGAACCCAGGCTCAACCATGTCATTTCCTCATAAATAAAGCAAGATTGGTGTTGCCTGATGAGAAGCCTCACTCGAATTGCTTTAATCCTGTGTCGTTCATAGACATGTTTCTAAATAAAGTCTGATACTGACCTGGACCCGTGTAAGTGGTCCCCAGTATTCACAGCTTTAATCCACAATGGCAACACTGCGTGGATCTAAGGTGATCCCGACCGCTACTCCAACAGCGCAATCATTGATTTCCGTCTAATAAATCCATAGCCCCTCGTTTTTACGAGTCAGTTGATGCAAACTGCAGCCATGAGATCGTCCTCAGCCAAGTTCAAAAACAGTCACGTGACATTTACACCACCACGGTCAAAGCGAAATCGCTGAGACACTCCTCTGGCCTGATTGACATCACCACAACATCGGACTACCTTGACCCGAGAACATCATGTCTGCCCCCTCAATTGCTGTGCACGCCGGCGCCCGCCGAGCCTTTAGACAATTGACGCCAATTGGGGCCTCTAGTCGACATCTCCAAGCTCGATGCCTCTCATCTACGAGGTCGCTGGGACAGTACACCACCCCCAACCCCAACCCGCCTCTGGGCAAGAAGAATGCCTCGAATGATTCCCCCTCTCGCATCGGTTTGATCGGTGCTCGTGGATATACCGGTCAGGCCTTGATTGATCTCTTCAATGAGCATCCATTCATTGACCTTCGGCACGTATCTTCCCGAGAGCTCGCCGGTCAAGAACTCGAGGGATACACCAAGCGCAAGCTCACTTACGAGAGCTTGATACCTGAGGACATTGCTCAACTGGACAAGGATATTGACTGTTGGGTCATGGCTCTTCCCAATTCTGCCTGCAAGCCTTACATCGAGGCCATTGATCAGGCTCAGAAGAACAGCGATCATAAGAGCGTCGTTGTCGATATTTCCGCCGACTATCGGTTTGATGATGCCTGGACTTATGGCCTGCCTGAGATCACCAAGCGGTCCAAGATTGCTCAGTCCACTCGGATCTCTGTGCCTGGTTGCTATGCTACTGCTGCCCAGCTTAGCATTGCTCCCATCGTCGAGAACGGCCTTCTTGGAGGTCAACCCGTCGTTTTTGCCGTTTCTGGCTACTCAGGAGCTGGAACCAAGCCTTCTCCAAGGAACAATGTCGAAAACTTGACTGATAATCTTCTCCCCTACTCATTGACTGGTCACATTCATGAACGCGAGATCAACCATCATCTTGGTATCTCCGCCGCCTTCATCCCCCATGTGGCATCTTGGTTCCGGTTAGTGTTACTTCTTCTCTGACCAATTGGATTTCCTTAACACCATCTACAGAGGAATTCACCACACTGTCAACATCCCGCTCAACAAGCAGATCTCCTCTCGCGATATTAGGGAGCTGTTCCAACAGCGGTACGACGGTGAGAAGCTAGTCAAGGTCGTCGGAGAGGCGCCGCTTGTCAAGGCAATCCAGGGGCGACACGGCGTTGAGATTGGAGGATTCGCTGTTGATGACACCGGCAAGCGTGTGGTCATGTAAGTGATTGGCAACTTCTTGAAGGATTGGCCGTGCTAACTGTGTCCAGTTGTTCCACAATAGATAACCTGAACAAGGGAGCCAGTACTCAGTGTTTGCGTAAGTATTTCTTGGATCAAGATATTCGGTCATATGCTAATGAGATTTGCAGAGAACATGAACCTAGCACTTGGTTATGCGGAATTTGAGGGCATTCCTACCATGTAAAGGCGTCAGATAGATTAGTTCATGGAGACATAATGAGATAAGAGAAACTAAGAAGAGATTACTCAAGGCTGATGGCAGGTGTTCTTCTAGTGTGCATTGTTTATTTGTTTGTTTGTTTGTTGCAGACCTTGCCACTCTGGATGGCGATGCCGTAGACACTGGCTTCCTGAAAAGCCTTGCAACGGGGGGTGGCTGAAAGGCGCCCTGGTACCCACGATTGCGCCTGCAGTACTTGCCTGGTACCTACCTACCTAGTTAGTTATGCCTTGTAACTTCCATGTTTCGGGGGTCTCATTATCAGCCACAAAAGTTGCACATTGTCCAGCCTGCAGGTGCTTCGCCTCATGGGCTTGGGCTTGGGCTGACCAGGCTTCACCTCAAATATTTGTGACTTCCCCCGCCACACATCACCTCTCCAAGCTTACCTTCTACACTGAACGCGATGGAGCCCCTGGCAGCTGTCGCCCTGGCTGGGAATGTTCTCCAGTTCGCCGAATTCGTCGGCCGACTCTTCAAGGACACATGCAGGATCTACGCATCGGCGTCGGGCCTCACGCCAAACGACCTCCATATCCAAGACATTTGCACCAAGCTTGGCTCTTTCAGCGTCCAGCTCCAGTCAGTGCCTTCACACTCGAATGCACCATCAGATCTCCGGGACTGTGTTGCTGCTTGCAAGAAGGACTGCGATGACTTGCTCGCCATCATGAAGGTTCTGGCTGCCAAGAAGGGCAACTCTCAGAGACCATGGAAGAGCTTCTCGGCTGCCCTGTCTCACAAAATGAAGGCAGGGGAGATCCAAGACTTGAAGAGTAGGATCAAAGATCGCCAGCAGCTTATTTCTCTCATGTTATCCGACATGCTTAAGTTTGTCACCCCCGAGAACCTCAGTACTCAGTTATTGACATCTATAGCGAGAGGATTCGAGTGATGAGCAACCAACTTTCACAGCTCCAATCGACCATCACAGACTGGACAGATCGAACCACCACCTGGTTTCAGATGCTTTCGGACACACAGAAAAGCCTCAGCCAACAAGTTCAAACACTTCTACGCCGTGGAAGCATCCCTCAAAATGACATTGAGAGCATTTGCTCCGGGCTAAAGGGTTTGTCGATTGATGCCAGAGAGTGCCAGCAGACCATGGATATCTTGAATTCTCTCGACTACGAAGACCGTCCAAAACGGCACAGCAACATCACCGAAGCCCACAAAGCTACATTTGCGTGGGCATTGGAACAAGACAAACCGGGTGAGGCCCAGGGGTCATCGGGGTGTTTTCGTCGCTGGCTGATCGGGGACTCCAAATTGTTCTGGGTCTCGGGCAAGCCAGGGTCTGGCAAATCGACTTTTATGAAGTTTGCCGTCGACAACAAAGAGACCAAAGAGTGTCTACGGAAGTGGGCTGGCCATAGAGAACTCATCTTGGCCAGTCACTTCTTCACCATCTACGGGACAAACATCCAAAAGTCCCTGGAAGGGCTTCTTCGGTCACTCCTGCATAACATCCTGGAGGGGGAGCCGAAATTGATACCAAAACTACTGCCTAATCGATGGGCAAACACGTCAAAACAATCTCCGTGGACACAATCTGAGCTCGAGTCTGCGCTGCGAGCCGTGGCCAAAATGGATTTGTCGACCTATATTTGTTTCTTCATCGACGGCCTAGACGAGTACTCGGGCGATCACCTCGAGATCTGCCAGACGCTCAAGGAACTCTCTGAGCCATCATTCATCAAGGTCTGCGTGTCTAGTAGACCGTGGAATGTATTTGAAGACGCCTTTGGCAACTCGAGAGAGTCTAAACTATACATACATGAGCTCACCCACGAGGATATCCTTAATTACACTCAAGCTCGCCTCTCTGAACATCCCCGATGGGCCTTCGTTTCTAGCGGCCCTAATGCTGCAGCTTCGCAGTCTTTGATCAAAGAAGTTGTCGACAGGTCCATGGGTGTATTTCTTTGGGTTTTCCTAGTCACCCGGCTCCTACGCGAGGGTCTTAACAACGACGACACATTCTCGGACCTACAAAGAAGAGTCTCGAGCTACCCAGACGACTTGGAAGAGTTCTTCAAGCACATACTATCATCTGTGGATTCATTCTACCATGAGAAGATGGCAGGCACTCTGATGGTTGCTTGTGATGCAGAAGAACCGCTAGACATCCAAATGTTTGTGTTCCTCGATCAAGAATACGATGACGAGAACTATGCGTTACGTCCTCCGGTTTATGACGCACGGCTCGACGGATACAGCGATGACGGCGACAGCTATTTAGCAGCGTCTGGACCAATCGCTCGTCGCATCAATGGGAGGTGCAAAGGCCTTTTGGAATGGCAGAACTATGAAATGGTCTTTTTACACAGAACCGTCTTTGACTTTCTACGGACCCCTGAGATGGTCAGGTTTCTCCGGGAAAAGACAAGGGCCAACTTTTGCTCCCACCTTTCGCTACTTCGAGCCCGGCTTGCCTGGTTTAAAAGCACTTCTTTCTACCAAATATATCCCAGTAGGGAAGAGCTAGATCTAATTATGGGGGTGCCTGAGTTTGTCGAAGATTTGCGTGAGGTGGCCCAATACGCACAGCTCGCCAGTGATGAGGGTAGTGACATAGAAGTTGCAGTATCTGCTCTTCTTGATAACGCTGAACTCGGCATAGCCAAGATGGTGAGAACAAACCAGATTCCAGCTCAATATCAGTCGACAGCGGTGGGGGTGTATCGTCTGCTGCTTCTCGAGAGCGGGATCGATGGCTATATCTATCGCAAACTCTCCATACCCGGATACCTTAACGGTCCATACACAGACAGATATCATTCACCACTCTTTTTTGTTCTCGGCATGGCTCCCGACACCGATTCCATCCCTCTTGGAAGGACCAACCCACGGCTGTTGGAGAGGCTTCTCGAACTAGGTTATGACCCAAACAAAGTCTATGGTGATGACACCTTTTGGAATGCATTTTTAGTGGGTTATATTGACGCCCAACACTCGCCTCTCCATCCAGAATTGTTTCATGAGGCACTCGAGGGTGGCGTCTTAGAGATGTTGCTCCGCCATAAGGCTGACCCAACAGCCTATATAAAGTTCGGGTGGGCTGGGTATTACCAAGTTCCTTTCTGGCTCTACCTCCTCCTGGGCCTCGGCCCCCGCATAGATTGGAACCATCAGCTAGCGTTTGAGAAGGTCTGGAGCCTCACGCTGGAGTGCATACCCGCTCTGAGCCAAGGAAAAGTCCTCAAGAAGGTCGATTCGCTGGGGAGAGAACGAGAATCATGGACTTCCCACGGCCTTTGGGACGCCCTGCCATGCGAGGTCGTCGCGAAGGAGCTACCAACATCACCTCAAACTCTGGAAAACAGATTTTTTCTCGGGTTATTGGAGAAGGTACTAGATAGGGCTCGCGATAGCCCTACAACATTTGAACAATGCCAGAACTGGTTCGCACGGTGCCTGAGAGTCGATCCTCATGAACTAATGCAAAGGCTCCCATCAAAGCAACAAGAGATGAGCTTCAGAAAACGGTTGGCTGAAGAGGAAGAGGGGGGAGGAAGCAGGACAACCAAGGCTAGAAGGCTCGCGTAGATGGATAGATAGCTTGGCAGTGGTGTTAATGGTTAGAGACTTGAAATTGACATGTAGCTTCTAGTGAGTAAACGTTAGGCATAGCAACTTAGCTAGGTATTTGGCATGTGAATGTGTGGTAGGGGCGCATGGATAGTTTAGAAACAGGTATTGTATTAATGATGGTATTGAAGCAAGAGACAATGGTCAATGGATTGTATGTTACTGACGACCAATCACCTCCTACCATGAAACTGCCAACAAGAAAGCCTCGCTTCAACAACAAGCACCGGCCGCGTGGCCTAATGGCTAAGGCGCTAGATTTCGGTCTTGAGCTCCCGAACTCTCTAGAGATTCCAGGTTAGTTCCACATCAATTACAACAGCTCCGCAAACATCCGTACTAACACAGTCCAAAGGTTCGAATCCTGGCGTGGTCGAATGATCAAGCTCATCTTTTTTTGCTTTTTGATCAACTGTCATTCTGTTCAACCTGATCAATTGACAGCTGTTGATGCTTGTAAATGCAATGCTGGTGGTTGTCAAACTTGTAGTGTCCCTTTTTACCACACATAAACGGCTTCTATCTCATCCACCCCAACCAAACATGACACCTGCAAACTGAGTCCAGAAATCGGTCATGTCGATAATGTCCTTCTGTCTCAATTTACAATCGAAGGCGTACAATGCAAGAAAAATCGCCGCTGCCAACATGGTCCCTATCATCCACGAGTACCAGCCGTCAGGGCGCAATAGAGTAGGGTTTGCCGGACTCGGACGTCCAGAGGAGGAGAAGCAATCGTTGATCATCAGACAAGCTAGAGGCAATATCCAGATCACGACTGCGTAGGACCAGTGCCGATTGTGCTGTTGTGATTTGGACAGGATGAGTCCAGCGCAGACCGTGGCTGCCAACAAGATTCCGAAAGGGATAGTCCAGTACAAGAAGATTAGACAGTCGTGAAGAGAACTCCCGTCTCGTTTCAGTATAGGTTCTCCGCGTGGATCGACGGGGGCGAGTATTTGCTGGCATCGAGGGATGCGTGTCATGGGCTCCGTGTTAGTGGAAGGCTGCTGCGGTCCCGTCTCTTGGTCCACCTTCGTCATCCTCACCAACTTCCACGCCTTAAACGCCTTGAAAGCCCATCTAGTAACCCTAGCATCGATGGGACTAATTGTCAAAGCGAGCATGACTCTCAGGCTGAGAGTGACGCGATATATACCGTCTCTAGACCCGCCTCCACTTCTGATATAGTATACGACAAAAAACAGCATTCCTAACATTCGTATCGTCGATATGGCTAGGATGGCGGCGGATATCCAAAGGTCTCGTCTGATTATTATGCCTTTTTTGTAGTTCCATGAGCTGTAGATGAATGGCAGATACGAGGCGGCGAGGTAGATGAAGAGAAATATGATGTCGAGGGCGGCGATCAGCCGGCGGAGGCTTTCGGGAACTTGGTCAGCCATGATGATAATATTGAGGAGCAACTGCAAGTGACAAAGGTACTTGGGGACAAAGACATGGTATATATCTCCCCCTGGGAATGCCTGGGAAAGGTGGCATATTGTGTAGATGGCTTCCCGATACTCATTTAGCCTTCTATGGCTGCCGCCGTGGAAGGTCTATAGTATCCAAGTTACAGTGCGTTGCAGGATTATTTTTTAATGCCGTCATGTGTTGTTTATCGTTACTGCATGGCGACCAATACCTTCTTTAGAAAAGGGGAGTGTCAATACGTGTTGCGGACAAGAAGCAACTACAAATCTTGATCAAGTTGCAGACCAATATTTTCAAGACGACGGCTCAAGCTATTTCATACAATCGCGTTTATTAACTTGCAAGCGGGATTGACATGGAAACAGCTGATGACCTTTATCTTTCTGCCTAGTGATCAAGTATCCACCGAAAATGTGAGTATGCCTTGCAGACGCCTTACCGCGTGAGATAGCTCTGAGGGGTTATTTTGGTGGCTGTGTCACCAGATCTAACCATGCAGTAGAGCTTTGACATGCTTGGCGAGCACTAGGCAACCCCAAATAACAAGACATGTTCGGAATTGATCTGTTTCATGGCCTGTAGAGGCTGAATTAAGCGGTTGCTTGTAGGATGAGGCGGTTCCTCTAGGCTTCCATTTAGGAACCCAGTTGATGGTTACACTTGATTCTTTTGTGCAGAAACAAATAGTCCTGCATTTTATCCGAGTTGATGAATGATTACTGAGCGGGCTCTTTATATTCAAGTGCATCCCCAGCCTGGCATTGCACTCGGAACTCACAACTGACGCAACGACCAGCAGAATTGATAAAGAAAGAAGCACAATAGGAGTCAAGAAAAGAATAATATGAACCAGTAACCATTGGTACACAACAACTTTGTGCTGGCACCACTTAGGCACATCTAGCGACAGAGGTGCGTGTGCCAAGGCTTCAAGAACATTCTTTGATTTAGCCATCAGCACCTAAAAGGAAACCTGCTCAAGAAGACAGAGATAATGTAGGTACGTCCTAGATAGCGGGCACAGAAACAAGGCCAACAGACGTCTTGGCGGGACCTGATCATGGAGGCTATGCATCCATGATTCAACCTCGCCAGCCGAATTTAGCCTGGATCTGACCAGGTTCAGGACGCCCGGCTCACGTACGGAAACTAGAATAAAACGCCTTCTTCACACCTTAATCGAACAACCCTTGCCTTTTCTTGTTCAGGTACCAAGCTTTAAGGCAGGCGACAGATATACGTGAAGGCGAACTGTCTTGGTCGAGCACCAGTGAGATGCGGGGTGCCTTGTTGCTCAACGAGGAGGCATACGATTTGTGGAGTGACAACACTGAGCATCTCGGGTATAAAATCTCGTGCTCTGGCTGACGAGTTGGAAGAACCATTATTAGAATCTTTAACTCTACACAGTCAACTGCATTAACTTTTCTCATACTTGAGCCACCTCGGCAGCCGGCAATATGGCTCTCAAGGACCTCCTTGCCAAGTGCCTCTGCTTCTCTCGGCGCGACTCTGCCCAAGAGGAGCCAGAGAAGCAGGAACCCCCAAAACCTGCCCAGACGACCCAAATTCCGTCTGTCAAGACCACTCCCCCTGCCGCGCCTACGGCCACCAGATCTACTCCGGCCCCAGTCAAGTCTACCCCTGCTCCAGCCGAATCCACTCCTGCTGCTCCAGCTCCCGCCACGAAACCAGCAGCTAAGCCGGCTTCCAAGCTAGCTACATCCTCATCTCCCAGGGGAGGAAGCGGTACGGGAACAGCATCAAGAATCAACCAGCAAACGACAATGGACTCTCTTCTCGCTGCCGATGCTGCAATTGACAGCACCCCCAAGACCTCTTACCACACGAGCAGTGGAGGAGGTGGACACCGCAGCTATAGCGGAGGTTATAGGAGCTATAGTAGCAGTAGAGGAGGTGGTAGTTATGGAGGTGGCAGTTATGGAGGAGGAGGAGATGGTGGTGGTGGAAGCGGTGGAGGTGGGCCCGGGTAGATAAAGTGATTCTTTTCCTTCGGGGACATGAGGGTGCTGAACGCGATTATTGATGTACTTGAATTGAATTGGATAGCGTTGAGATGTGTTGTGCCCTAGGCTTTAAGAGATGACTTGTTGACGTTTTTATCCCCACGTGCGAGTCCAGAGTGAATGATGATTCCAGGGTGACAAGTACATCCTCAGGACGCGTTACTATGACCAACCCTTGATCGATATGGATCTGGATCGAGCCGACACAATCCGGGTTCCTTGCCGACCCGGCGCCATGTGGGGCCGTGCTTCCGGGATCCGACGATTTCGGCTTCACCCGAGATGACACTTGACAGGAGGAAAATGAGTGGGGGCAGAGCAGAGGATGAAGGTTTAAAGCCAAGCCCCAAAAAAGCAGGCCAGCGGCGCAAAGATTATTGGTAAGGGTCAATCAGGCTTCATGTCCCGCTGGAGTGTTGGTTATACGATGCTGCAAGTGTAAGCCGACGGCTAAATTGCCTCTTTTGAGGTTCATGGCACGCTCAATAATTGCTTAATAGATAAGAATAAAACACGGCGATATGTGTATTATTTTGCGAGATTTACTTGTTAGGCTATAACAATGAACTTGTTCAGTCCCGCTTCAATCGAGCAACACAACTAAACCAAACTAACTAATCTCATGAGATCCATCTGCCCCCTGTCCTATGCAGAAAATCCTTCCACACCACTCTAATCACCAAGGCCCTCACTCGCAACTCGGTTACCCCATCCGGCGCGACACTGCGCATTCGACATGGGGTTGAAATCATTCATATGATCGCACCCGGCGTGCTTCTCCCACAAACTTCATCCATCGTCGTTTATTCGAAACCGTCTCCAGCATGGCTTGGAAGCTTAGGTTCCTAGCTCTTATCCAGCTAGCCAGCTGTTACAAACTCTTCGAGTCCCCCCTCGAGTTGCCAGATTTCATCCCTCAAATATGTCGAGAAGCCTTGTCAAGAGACATTAACTGTCCGTTTGTTATCTCGGCGGAGCAAGTAAGAGATTTCAACGGCTTGAACAGCAAAGCTTACGACAACCCAAGAGCCTTGTACTGTGCCGATCCATGCCGTTCTTCACTCGGTAACTTCTTGGACAATGTGGTGGTATCATGCGGGGATTTCAAAGATGGTCTGTGGGAGAACATCTCTGAGGCGAGATCGACAATGGAGTTTACAGAGTCGATTCTATGGGCACAGGACCTTTTCTGTTTCGACTATAAGTGCGCATTCGATAGTTCTAGGAGGCACATGCATCCTTACTGACATTTACTATAGGATATATCCGATTTCCAACTCTCCCAACACCAAGGATAACTGCAAAGGAACGACCTACACCGTGCAAAAGGGCGATACTTGCGAGTCTATTTCAAAGGCCATGTCAGTGGCTACTGACAGGTTGATCGAAAGGAACGGTCTGACGTATACTTGCTCTGACCTGCTTGAGGGGAGGACTCTCTGCATAGAGGATGCTTGCGAGATTGCGAGGGTTGAGCAAGGTCAGACTTGTCAAGACTTTGTGAAGTGGAAGTGGTTCAGCACGATTCAACTTCAGTCATGGAATCCGTATGTATTCCCTGGAATTTTCTTGTTACTATTTACTAAACAGGAGGTATTAGTACACTGAAGCCGTTGTGCAATAGTCGACTCATTCCCAACTTGGACGCCGTGGCTGGCCGTTATATCTGTATTGGGTCAGTATTCCTTGGCACATATGTGTGAAGTTGCTTCTAACTCACTGCAGTCCCCCAGGTGATTTCGCTAGTCCAGAGCCCTCACAAACGCAACCAATCAAGGGGAAATGGAGAATGTGGGTGCTTCCATGACACCATCGAATCTTTTTTCTAACTGACATGGCAGAGAACCCCTCGTGTCCGCCAAACCATTGAAAACCACCGTGAACTCAGCGCCCATCACTACGGAAGAGCCTTGGAAATCATACAAGACTCGCCTGCCAAAGATTGATGTCAACTCCGACGACGCAAACTCGATGCCAGAGCTTCTTAAGTACTGTTGGCTCATAGACGGGGCATGGGACTACACGTTGGACAGTGACGGTCCGCCACAAGACTGCCAGAGCCTGATGGATATGTACTGCACTGTTCATCCTGAAAGACCATCTCCAACGGCGCCGTCTTCTATTCCCGAGACATGTACACCGGGGAGGAGTGTGGATGAGCTCTGATAGGTCGATGATATCAGGAGGGTCGTGTGATGAAGCTAGCGTTATGATATCCATGTAATACCATTCAAAATGAGAGAAAGAGTTGTCAGAGAGAAGGTGTGGGGAAATAATACACACTGTGGAAGCCAATGTTTGCTTTTTCTAAAATGATTGTCGGGGTAACTACCTATCTGATAGACAAGAACATAGAGGATGGGTACTGCATCTGACAAAGAGGCCATGACAAGTCACCCTATCAACTCAATCTTAATACATCATTGCATTTGGTACTTTTATAAATTTGATAGATTAATCTCGAGCAGAAATAGTTCAGTGCAAGTATCAAACACCCATGTCGTTATCCTCAAACGCTAACAGCCGACGTCATGGTTCGTTAGCGCATGCAAGGGCACTAAACGCGCCTCCCTACCTTATACGCGACGGGCGCGTCACATCGACGACACTGGTGATAACTTCATCTAAGCAACCCAGCACCGGCCATCATGGCATCTGTGCTCCCGCCCAGCGTCAAGGCTGAGGCATCCGACGTCAAAGTCGAGATGTCTAGCCGTGATGCTACCTCTCACACTATCTCATGTGACCCCAGCACTCTCAAAGATGAACTCCTCCAGGCTATCGAGGGCATCCAGACAGCCGGCACTTTTGCATCCTCGGCCCCCGTCTCTCCCCTCTCACCCGGCGTATTCGTTCATGGCGTCGGCGAAGTAGCCGCGCCGCTCACCGAGTTCCAGGCGTGTCAGATTATCGCCCAAGCCCGCCAGGCGCCCTACGGCAAGGGGAGCGAGACCCTCGTCGACACTTCTGTGCGCAACACGTGGGAGCTGGACCCGGGCCAGTTCGAGCTGCGCCATCCCAGGTGGCCGGGTCAGGTTCAAACCTTGTGCAAGCATGTCACTAAGAGCCTGGGCATCAATGGAACCATCAAGGCTGAGCTCTATAAGATGCTCATCTACGAAAAGGGTGCAATGTTCAAGGCGCATACTGAGTAAGGCTCTAAGGCACGCTCCTCTAGGCAATAACTAATGAGTGGCACAGCACTGAAAAGATTCCTGGCATGTTTGGCACTCTCGTCATCAGTTTGCCGTCAACCCACCAAGGCGGAGAGGTGGTGCTCAGGCACTGCGGCAAGCAACACGTCTTTAGGTCGTCAGCCCATGTCCAATCCTGTGCCTTTTGGTACTCGGACGTGTCGCATGAGGTCCTCCCCGTCAGCTCTGGCTACCGCTGGGTTCTCACCTACAACCTGGCTCTTGACCCGGCCCAGCCTCGTCCCTCGGCAAGTCTCCTCGGCCAAGTCAACACTCTGCCGCTCAAATGCGCACTGGACCGGTGGCTGGGTGAGAGTCGCAATGCGCGCCAGAACAAGTACTTCTACCACGTTCTGGACCACGACTACACCGAAGCCAGCATCTCTCTCAATGGGTTGAAAGCGCAGGATTTGGTCCGTGTGCAGGCTCTAAAGGAAGAATGCAGCAAGCTCCCCGTCGACGTTTACCTCGCGCTGCTCGAGAAGATGGAGTCGGGGAGCGTCGAAGGCTATTACGATCAATACGAGAGTAGGTACTATGATGAAGAAGATGAAGAGGATGAAGAGAGCTACCACATAATCGATGATGTTCTGGATTCTTCGCACAGAGTCTTGACCCTCGTCGACCTAGACGGGCACACCGTGACAAAGGACTTGAGGCTTGATGAGGACGACATACTCCAGGAAGACCCCTTTGATGGCCTCGAGGGACGGGAGGAGTACGAGGGATACATGGGTAACTACGTAGGTCCTCTCTACTTGCAGTAGCTCTCCTCTTTCAGACTTGTGCGTATTGACACATTCTCCAGGGACCAACAGCTACGCACTGGTATCGCTTGGCGGTATGATCTCCTCTATCCTCATTCTAGCCTTCTCTAATCATCCGAAACCAGGCCGTCGTTATTGTCCCCCACGACTCTCTTCTCTCCTTGTTTACTGGCAACGGCGGGGCCCCATCGCCTGTGGCGCATCTCGCCCGCAGGTGCATGCTCCCAGAGGCACAGGAGTCTCTCTTCGTTGCGCTAGAGGGTATCTTGCATGAGGCGTGGAACCCCACGACAAGGCCAGGTTCATTTAGGCCCGTCTATCGGCCGTCTCTGGATTCAGCCGCCGTACAGGAAGTCGTCAAGGTGGCACTGCAGCGTGAACGATACGATCTGTTTGACGAAGTCATGGCCATGAGCCCTAAGAAGCTGGAGCCCGCCCTCTTGGATTGGATAAGAGAGTGGTTGGGCGCTGGCGATGTCAGTCAACGTTTCAAGATCATCCAGAAAGGGCAAGTCCATGGCGTGAGCAGGAAAGACGGCATAACAGGCTAACACACAAGGCAGGATCACGTCGGCTGTTCTCTTGGGTACTGATCTTGGCCAGCGGGCTGAGGCCATCACCAGACTGGTCCCCATCCCTGAGCAACTCTCGAGTATCGAACCCGTTGCGCTCGACTGGGCTCGCCAAACCTCGCGTCAGTGCCTGGATGCTTGTGCCTCCAAGGTCCTACACAATGTAGATGGGCCATCCATGGTAGAACTCGCTTTCTACTTTGATGACCCTTCAGCTTTCCTCTCGGAGACGTAAGACAATAGTTCTTAACCCTAGATACTGTCAACAGTGCTAACAGTCATGCAGCGTGGCGCCCATCATCACCAAGCACAAGGGAGCACTAGCACTCTTTGTCAGCTTCATGTCTCGACTGATGGACAAGGTAAATAACGACAAGCTACCTCGAGAGAGCTCCCTACAACTATACCGATCTATCGCCAAGTCCTTGGTCACCACGGTCGACTTCACAAAGGCACAGAGCCACATCTCACTTGATGAGTCGATAAAAAGGGCACGATACAGTCACTCGCTAGAGCCTGTTCGCCGTGAGCTGTCATTGAGCGCCAACATTCGCGAGCTGTCGACACTATTTCGGGGTTTGAGAAAGGCTGACACGGAAGCTGATAACCTCGTCGCGGCTTTCATCTCTAAGCTTATCTCTGACTGTCCTGGGATCAAAGCCACTGAACTTCCTCACCTGTGGATACCGTTCCTTCGCAAAGTTGATGCGACCCTGGATTATTCCACCATGTCGCCAACTGAGTTGTCGCGGTATCAGCAACTTTTCACCACCTTTCTCAAAGCCTATCTCGACAAGTACGTAGGTCCAGAGCCCACCTACGATGGAAGCTTGGTCCGTCCCGCCGTATACTGTAGCTGCATCGACTGTGAGCATCTAAACGACTTCTTGGTTAATCCCGGCCGTGAAGTTGGACGTTTCGCGGTTAACAAGCAACGGCGCGCCCACCTCCACCAGAAGCTCGAGGGGGCAAAGGTCGACTGCGTCCACGAGACGGAGCGCGTGGGATCCCCTCAGACCCTCGTGGTGACAAAGACATTCAGGCAGGTCGCAGTGCGACTCAAGACCTGGACGGCCCGCCGCACAGAGGCCACCAAGGAGCTGGTGCGCTTCGACCAGGACAGACTCAAAAAGCTGCTCGGGGACGAGTACACGGCCATCACCAACATGGACCGCATCCTGGCGGCCGGGACGAGGGCGAGGCAGCCGCTGACCGAAACAGGTCAGGCTGGTTCATCGCGGGGACCCGTAGTTGGGGAGAAGCGCAAGGTGCCTGAGGATATCGATGTCATTGACCTGACCAGCGATTGAAGAAAAGTATTGCAATTTGAGATTGAGACTGCATTTTCTCTTCATGTGTATAATAATGGTATTGGAGTTGGGACAGGAACCCCATTTGTAAGGGACAAGGGCTTGAGAAAATTGGGATTCACTTTGTTCGGATATCTATTGATAGGTCTTGTAACAAGTACAAAATTGTATGTCAGCAGACACTACAGCTAATTATGATGCCGATTCGTGTCTTGTTACCTTCATACAAAGTCTCTCGGCTCCTCTTGAAGCTTCAATACACTCAGTGAGGTCTGAGTCGGAAGCAAGTCAAAGAACCGAGAGCAAATGATAGTTATAGAACCAAAGATTCACTAATTGTGCCATCTTGGTCTATTTTCCCTCTTTCTAGATTGTCACCCAGCTTAAGATCTCATTCGCAACGTGTTCCTTTCCAGACTCGTTGTCGAATTCACCTATCCAATTCACCAATTTACCCCCTAGAGGCCCCTATCCAATTTCATTTTTCTTCACACTTGGATGCAGCCTCTGCCCCTGCTAGGCCGTCCTCCCGCTCGGGCCCGTCTGGGAAAAACCTCTCGCGGGTACTAAACCCTCTTGGGCACTGTGGTCAATTTTGTTGTATATATATTCGCCTCTCATTGACGTTGGCGTCAAAAACTTGTTGACTTGAAGTGGTGTAATTGCATGCGCTCGAACGCGGTGTCCATGAGCCCAAGGCACGAACCACTGCCATGCCAAGGGCTGCGATCATCAGACGTCGTAGACGCGGCATGAAGGCCAGAACCGAGTCAAATTGTCCCTGGTCGAGAATGGATTGACGCGAATCGTTCTCGCGTCCATTCGACAGTACTATCGCAAAGGACGTAAGAAACATTCTGGAGAACGCCATCGATAGTCCCTGAGCAAAAGGGGGGCACGACAAAGTCTTGCTGGGTTCCCTCTGCCTCCCCTTAGATCGTTGTCGGTTCATCGGCCGTCATGGACGGATGTAGTACAGATTCCTCTTGCATCAGTCTGCCTCCTTGCAGTAGCTGGGTTGCAGCAAACCCCGGGGGAAACCACCAGACAGCTCTGACTATCCGACGGAAAACTGATCGAAGGCGAGTTCAATCGTTCGCCCTTCGTCGTTCGAAACAGAACCCATCAAAAAATAAGCAAGTACTGCAATTCTGGGGTGGTGGGCGGTGGTTCGGTTGGAACAGTGCCTAAACCCGATGACCAGTTCGGCTCCTATATAGCTGTTTGTGGTCGAGTAGATGCTGAAGAGCCCCCGCAGCCCCCTGTAGCTTTGAACAGCGTCACACAGAAGAGCGACAAGCCGCAAATCCCTCCTACGATATAGTCGTTGAAGGTCGGTGGGCAATATATAGTTGAACATTTCGAGAGAGTGAAGAGCAATCCAGTTCATTGAACATCTTGCAGTGCATCCCAAGGAAACCGCATAGCTCATGACGCAGACATCGTTCCGCAGATGTCGAATGTTGGAGGATTCGGAGGAGAACTGGGGGGGCATGGCCAGGACATTGTTATGGGTGGTTGGTCTTCGAACTCTACCAGTCGACTCCTTCAGACTCCACCAGACAGAACAACAATAAATGTTCCGGCTTAAAGTCGAGGTCGAGAGCCGATATATATAGAGAGAGATATCCTGCAAGAGTTGAAGTTTTGCAGTCGTTGTCCACCTGCTTGATCTAGTGGATACAAAGTTCATCGGACAATGAACCATGGTAGTGATATATCTACATATAGGTATATTAGCAACGGGAATCGCGAATCATAGACTAGGCCTTACCATACAAAGTCGAATTCCCTCGTTGTGATTTCAGAAATCCCAGTCTTCCGAAGCTTCGTCTTTCCCATGAAAAGAGCCACAGAGGAAAATTCCTGCCATGTGTGTCTCTTACCAAGTATGCCTCTTAGCCTGAGAAGCACATCTTAATCTCGTAATAGATTCTGCAGGAGAAGGAGAGATTCGGTTGATCTCCTTTGATAAAGTTGACCAGTGCGACTCCGATGCAAGGCATGTTCTGAAGATATATAAAACGTTGAGGGGTTATAGGTGATGACACAGGACCTAGGGTTTCAGTCGCTCAGCCATCCGGATTTGAAGAAAGTCAGCGCGGATTTTGGTGAGAAACGAGGACGCAGGTCTGGTTCATCCCGAGCCGGCTACTATACTATAAGGCAGGCAAAGGCCGTGTGAAAGAAGTAGGTAGAAATCCCATCGGTATGGGGAGAGGCCACCTATTTATATGTGATGATGAGTGAACCAAGACGAGCATATTCGCTGCGACTAGGGGCTGCTGGTGTTTGTTTGTAGAGTAACGCTGGCCTACAAGCAGTCCCCGAAAACATAGAGAGCAAACCAGAGAGGGTGGCAAATAAACTATGCAAATATTCACGATGCTATCAAGGTACTATTTTACAAACTTATAATTATATTAAGTTCTCTTTATGCTATTGTAAGACAAGGCAATAGTAATCCTAAGATGGGAGAGTCGGTATGCCCGATGTCTGCTCCTTGACCCTACTTGCACCAGAGCATATCAATGACGGTGACTTGGTTTGATGCCATGGCAGATAGAAGTGAACCTGATTTTAAAACAAAGTTGAACACAGGTGCTGGTGAAGTCCATGCTAACGAAGCGTCAGTCTCGGAACAGGAGTTGTGGAACCTCCAACGTTGACTCAATCATTACATCACTAATCAGATTCTTCTCCAGCAAGCTCCCAGCCAGAAAAATTATTGCAATCACTGGTGCCTCCTTCTAGCACGTAAACAAGACCCATCAGTGCATATACGATGGCATAATTTTGTCTTAGTCTACGTCTATACCCGCATCCATCTGTCCGCTGTCTGCCACTGTAGGGTAAGACAACCAGTACGTGTTTGTGCTTGTGTTTGTCGGAAATCCATGGACAAGAAAAAGGCAAATATCTTCAAGAATGGCAACTTGAGCAATTAATTCCTGTCTAACAAGATCCTACAAGGTCAATGTCGTCTATCGAGTAGAATATTAGACGGTGTTTGCGAAAGTGTTGATCCGCAAGCATGAAGGGGCTACCATTGAAGATGAATGAAGTGGGTTGCATACCATTTGTTGTAGCCATCCTAAACAAAGCCGCAAGCCAATCGATTGTCTTTCTAGCAAAGCCTCGAGCGAAACTCACCGGGTATTTATGAAATCTAGAGGACCGCACTTCAAGATATCTAGGCATACCTGGCTCTTGGTGGCTGACATTGTGCTTGGCGAGATTGCGACATTGAGCTCCATCATCTCTTCCAAGTCCCAACATTCATCAAAGAACAACGATAGCAAAACTTAAGCTTAAAGAAAAACACCCAATCCCCAAAGAAGGCAAACTCTCCAAAAACCACAGTCCCCTACCCAAGCCCTGATCCACAAACACTCAATCCCAGCCGTGAATCACACCTACACCTGGTCCAAAGATCAACCCTCTTAACCGTAACGAGAGCAAACCCAGCGCCTATGAACGAATATGTGCATTCTCTGCAACGTCATAGCTGTCTTTCCTTTTGTTGGTGGCGAAAAAGCCACAATTGGTGTTGGCGGTGTTGGTCCGGTTGTCGATCATTTCCGTGATAAGGCAGATGGAGCGCTCCAACTTCGTCAGAGGCATATTAAGGCTTCAGGGCTTTTGAGTATATAAGTTGATGAAGAAGACGTTAAAGATGAGAATGGAAAACAACCAAGTTAAATGGTCATTTGACATTTTTACCATCATACATCTTATTCTTGACCCAAATAACCATCACAAACAACATCACCAGCAACAGCAGCATCACCAAAACTTACACCACAAATACAACAACCATGGGCAACTCAGAGTCAAAACCCGGCATCGCTCCTCAAATGTCCCCCGAAGGCCAACAAAAGGGCATCCCCCCAGTCATCCGCGCAACATACCAAAACACCTGGTCAAAACTCGTCTGCTGGACCAGCGTCTCCCTCAACCTAGGCGAACCCGACGCTGCCCCTACATACTCCGTCAGCCTCCCTAAGGGCTGGTACGGAGACATTATCCTTCACAATGGACCTAGCACAGATTCTACACCTCTTGCAAGCGGGTCGAGGGACCGTGTGTGTAGAAGCTCAGATTATTCCATTACTCTACCCCCACTACCTGGTTCCGACTTTGATGGCGGTTTAGAGATTCTGCGCCGTCCTTCTGGAAGAAAGGGAAGGTGGTGGTTTGGTATCCAAGTCGGTCAAGGCGCCGAACGGCACATTGAGCGATTCGAGTGGCGTCGCTCACACGGCAGCGAAGTCAAGAGCGTCGGCCAGTCAAGATGGGGCTGGAAACTCGTCCGACTGGGAAGCAACAAGGAAGAGGACTACTCAAGCGACGAGGAGATTCCTGACGACAGAGATGGTTTCACTAGTGACGGCAAGGAGATCGTCGCCGTGTGGGCAGGAAGCAGCTGCTGGAAGATTTCGGGTGTGGGAGAGCTTCAGTTCAGAGGTAGTGGTCTTACTGGTGAGCTGGGCACGGCCTGGGCTTTGATGGTCGTCATGAGCTGCATGGCAATCTGGCAAAAGGCCATGCGAGACATGGCAACTGCGGGTGCTGCCAGCAGTGCCAGTTCATCCTCTGCTGCTGCGGCGGTAGCGGTATCGTAATGGAGAGATTCGGTTGTATTTATTAGACCGGCGTTTTGTATTAGATGATATCAATTTTTAGAGGCACGAAATGAGATGACACTTATACATACCTACTCAACTCGCCCTTCTCTCATCCTATATCCAAGACGTTGGATGCAATACTTGACTTGACTGGATGATACCTAGGCGCTGTCAACAACTAACCTAGGAGCTGGCCTAATCGTACCGGCACTCAACCTAACCAAGGGAACCGAGATAGGCCAGCACTAGTTTCTCCCTCAAACGACTCGGGATAACTATTCATTGTCCATGAGCTGGGTATAATCCAGCGGCGTCTAGCCAATTGCTGCATACACAAGTAAACTTCACAAGCCATGAACCGGCTCATAGGATCAACAGTAATAATAAAACCGTATGTCGTGCTCGTCACTCGCTCCCTCCCTCGTCTCATCCGTCGTCCCTCTTACTTCATGTTTCGTGAGTCGACATGGTCCACTCATCCCTTTCCTTTGCCTTCTTCGTGTCTGTGGCCCAACCGAAGAGAAAATGCCGCGTCTGTCGCCGCAGACGTGCCTGATGCCGCTAAACACCAAGTCGGCAGATATGCTAGATACGCCGTGTCGTGCCTGAAGCCTGTCTCCGTTACTCGCCCCCTTTATCGAAGAAACAGGTCCCCAACGCCGTTCCTCAGCGTCCTTGTCCTGTCTACATGGTCGAACCCGAGGTAATCATCCTCCCCTTGTATAAAGGTTGATAATACGTCGTCTGCCACTTGTTAGTTGCATAAATAAACATCACTTTTCGACACATACCATCGTTGAGATATTGTGGTTTCGAGTAGTTAGATCGTCGCACCACTGCGATCTTGATCTTCTCAAAGCTCTTGCCCTTGATGCCAGTTCGCTTCTCCAACCGCTTCTTTGTGTCGGCAAAATTTTCGTCCTACACAATACTATTAGCCTCATGCCTTTCCTTCTCGAGCCAGAAATCTTACCTCAATGAGCAAGAACTTGAAAGGTACACCATGAACTCTGCTCACGTCGTTCTGGAAGTGGAAAACCTGGATAAAGTGACTCTCATCGGCGTTCGCCTCCTCCTGAGGAACACGCTCGGCATAGATCTGCGCATACTCGTTGAGGTTCATGACAGGATGCTCACGGAGCGGCTCTCGGTAGAATCGGTTCGAGCTGGTCTCGTACACCCGTATTCTACCAGCCTCAGCCTCGCTCGGCAGCTGCGCCTTCTTGATCAATGCCTCGACCACGTCGTCGACTGTACCCGTCTTAGGGACAAGGAGATCGTATTGATCCTGCAAAAGTTGTCAGCCAATATCCAACTTGACGCCACACGCCATCTTACCTCCTTGGTGATTCCCTCGCTCAGCCAGATCACCTTGATGCTCTTCTTGGTGTCCAGCTCAGCGAGACTCATCTCCAGCACTTCAAAGTAGAACGCGTCGTTCCGTTGGGTTGAGTTGAGCGCCGTTGAGCCCATCGGGTTCAGAATTTGTCGCAGTGTTGGGTTTGCTCCTCGTCTCACGGGTGTCTTAGGATTCTGGGTGGACGCGTTCACAGTCCAGAACCGAACGTGAGTAGGTTGCACACTCAGATGCGCTCCAACCCGTTCCGAGAGTGTGTCGTACGTAATCTTAGAGTTGAGCACCAGCTCGAAAGGAGGATATTGAGTCTGGTCACACCGGGTAGGGTGAGGATGGAACTTGACAGTTCGCTTATGTTCAAGGAAGTCGTAATACTCGCGCGCGTCCTCAAAGTGCTCAGAGGCGTTGACCCTGGTGAAATATTAGTGAGTTGCTCATATAAATCGACGCCATGACATACGTTTCTTGCATCGGCTTGTCGCCAGAGCGCTTCTCTAGACTGGCCTTGCGCTCTGTGGTACGCTGGAAGCAAATAATATCTCCGTCCTGCAATTCTGCAACCTTCAAAGACTGCTTAGGCTTCAAAGGCTCGATCATGGTCGGTTTGATTTCCTAGTAGCAGTTAGATACCAAGCCCCCACATGTATTAGAAGGATGTCTTACCTCCCAGAGGGAAAGCTTCTCATCAGCTGGTAGCTTGTCTCCCCAACCCATCTTCTTCATGATAAGGGGCACAAGCTCCTCTACCTTCTTCTCCTTGGAGATGTAGACGTGGCCGACGCCCCTTAGAGATTGGGTCTCAATGTCAAAGTGCTTCAAGAGAAGCAAGATGACCTCGTTCTTCATAATCACGCCGTTTGGCTGACTCTGGTATGAAGGCCAGATTGCCTCACCGTCCGCATTGACTTCCTCAGCAACCTCGGCCCACACGCGCAAGCTAGAATCCCGGTGAGCGGCTGATCGTGAGTAGGTCTCATCTACCGTAGGTCGTAGGTCCATGATCGGCTGGTCGGGGCGGATTGTCTTGTTTTGTCGATTCACCATGAGCCACAACCGCACCTTGCGTGGATCTTCGCCCATGTCTGTTGCGACTTGCTCGACGAATTCCTCCATGGTCATTGCCTTGCGAACCCGGTAGTAGCTTGGTGCAGCTGGATCCACGTCGGGGTTCGCATCGAATTGGCACAGATCGGTTCCACTAAATTGTTGGAAAGACTTGTCGGTGATCACCTTGGCCCAGATGTACAGATGCGCCTCTCTTTGCTCCTTCTTTCTGGCCTCGCGTTGGGCCGTTTCCTCCTCAAATTTTTGTTCTTGCTAGGTTAGCAAGACGAGATATAAGAGACACCCTGTGGGACTTACTGAGGTGAAGCGGGATGTCGTCCTTGGTAACTGGACAGAGGATATCGTCTATGCGCGACTGGCGGATGTACACTAACATGTACGCGCTGTTTTGGCGCATGATCGGGACCTTCTTCTGGAGGGGGGCGCGTTGATAGCCGTTGGCTGTTCGATACTCGCCACCAAAGTTCTCCTCCATCACCTCTCGTAGTGTGGCCTTGGTCACCTTATCGTCATCGTACTTGTAAAACCAGCCATCCTGCGCGGGCTTCAGGAACGCATAGTAGTGGCCTGCGTTAAGGTCACCGCTGTGAACCAGGACACTGTGAAGCTGATACGTCCAGGGGACGGACTTGTCAGCGTCCTCGGACAAGTACGGCGCGGCGTCGAACACTTCAGGGAATTCGTATCGGTCGTTGATCTTCATCATCATGTCGCGCTGAATGTCATATTCGAACCGCTTCAGTTGCAGGTGCAGGACATCGGGGAAGCTGGTGAAAATAACACCCTTGTTGGCATCCTGAAGCTTGTGCTCGTCGCCGGCAAAGTACTGGTTCTCGCCATCCATCTTCTCCACCTGGATATAGTCCTGGAAGCTCTCAAGGAGGTTCTTGTTACCACTGACGTTCAGCTGGATGTCCCAGAAGTCCTCGATACGGCTAGATTCGTAGTCGACGTTGATGCACGAAATGTAAGTCTTGATCTTGCCGCTGAACATCCCTGGCAAGACATTCTCGGCCTCGGTTCCCTTCATCTTCTCCTCCATTCTCTCCATGAGTTTGCGGGAGAATTCTTGGACATCCTGTTGCTCGAAGATGTGTCGGGTATCCCAGCCGAATGATTTTGTGAGCTCGTTGGTTCCCACCGCTTGGTCAGAGGTCTGTAGTTGGTAAAATAGTCGTTGTAAAGTATATGTGCTGTTGTGCATGCTCGGGTCGTTCTCGGTGGGGATTCCGTAGATGGCCTAGGTAGGTTAGCACAACGGAGGAAACGAGACAAGTTCGAGAGCCAACCTTTCGAAACTTGTTTGTAAAGTACAGAGACTGCAATAACGAGTTGAGGTAGCAGGTGGCGCCCTGGTTCTTGAGTCCGACATAGCCTGTCTCCTTCTTAGAGTCGTAGTTGATAAAGTTGTGCCACAGCACACCCGTCTCATCGTCGACTAGGCGAAGGTAGGCAGTGATGTTGGCCGTGTCGTTCTCGCAGAGTGGTCGGCTGCCACCCTCCCATGGTACGTTAAACATGCGCCGATGCTCGACGAAGCGGGTGAAGCCCCAGTCGCCCTCATCCTTAGTGAACCGATGGTGAGCAGCATGGTGGACGTATAGGCTTGGGTCGTTCGGGTTCCATAGCACAAGCGCGAACTGCACACAGCAGCTCCAATTCTCGGGAACGCTATCGGCTTCGAAACCATGCTCAAGGTAGATGGAGCACTGATCTATATTGTTTCCATGAGGAAATAGCAAAATGCGCCTGTAGCGGGAATGCGAGTGTCAGCGTCTAGGCAAACGGCAGCGTCGGAAACAAGTCAGACGCACCATGGGAAGCCGCCAGCCTGGAAAATAGGCCCATGCTCCTTCTTGCTCAGAGTGCGCCAGTTCTCGACTGTCCAGGTATTGTTGTAGTCTCCGAGGATCTTGGGTTCATCGATCAACGGGGGGAGGCAGAGCTCCTTCATCGCCTCGTCTAAAGCCATGATGACAGTTAGCGTGGGGAGCTTGGAAAGGACGACATCGCCTGAAACTGGCGGTATCGCGGTCGACACAATCTGTAGGGGGACACGGCAGGTGTAGGCACCGGTAGGGCATATTGATGGGGATACGCACGGTCGTTGGCCATGGGGAGATCTTGCAGCTGATCGGCTTCGCCATGCTCGAGACTGTCGGGGTTGATGATGGCGACGTTCTCGGGCTCGTTGGCGACGCTGATGTAATCGTCCGTGTCCATGACCATGTCGTTCGGGGAATGGACATCGTGAGTCTGTGGGAGATTGCGACGGTCAGCTAAGGGCCTGATGTGATGCGGCAGCTCGCGACGATTTGAGGCCATGATGTCGGCATTCGGAGGGACTGGGGTGTCCAGTAGCGCGGGTGGTGAGGGGCAAGTGATGTGATGTCGGGTCGAAGGTGGTGGTGGGAATTAACGAGTACTGCTAGAGGAAGCTCGCGATTTTGAAGGTCGACTGATGGGGGGACAGGATGCAGCTGGAGATGAGCAGTGGGAGATGATGCAGGGAGAGTCACGAGTTTGAGTTGGAAAACAGAAATGAAAGAAAGAAGGAAACAGCAAAGGGAAACAAAAGACAAGGCAAGCAAGCCATGGAAGGCAAACGGGGCTGCAGTGCAGGCAGTACGAGCCCGAGCAGTGCCAATTCACGGCAGGATGCACGGGGACGGACGGGCAACGACGTACCATTTTGACAGTGCAAGGCAGCCGACCGGAGCGGCAGGAACGGCGGCGTGGTTATGCAGGATGAGGCAACTCGAGTTTCCGGTGATAGGGCGGCCGAAGACAAACGCAGGTGATGGTGATCTCACGAGATGCTGGGTCCGTCCAACTGGCGACGACGACGACGCGCGGGCGGGCGTGGCGACAGTCAGTAGTTAGGCGTCTCGTCGACAGCAGCTCGACAATGTCGAGGCGAGAAGCGGAAGACACGGCAGATGCCAGAAGCGGACGTATACCCAGATAGGTATCGACGTAGGTAAACGGATGGGGTCCGAGGTTGGAGGTAGGTAGGTAAAATATGTATGAATACTCCAAAGTAAAACAGGAAAAAAAGAGCGAGCTATGATGTGGGTAACGTAACGTAGGCAGGCCTGCCAGGTCAAGGTCAAGGTCAATGCAGCAATGACAGGAGGAATGAGGAACTCGACTTGAATGGACTGCAAAGAGGGCAAAAAAAAGAGAGCGGTCGGTTAGGTCAGTAAAAGGGCGATAGACAATGGCTGAAACCCACACAGTTCTAAGCCCCCCAAGGCCTAAATATCTTCTCGTCTAAACAGAGAAGATGTATCGCGTCGTCGAGATATGGGGATAATTATGTGAGGAGGAGAGTGAGACGTCTTGTTATCGACAGGCCCAAGCTGATAATCAATCATCAAGGCGGGAACAAAGAGTTGTGCGAAGCCTGAGGGATCCAGGCTGAGGCGACAGTGGTAGTAAAGAGGGACTTGTCTCTATGCTTACAGCCTCACACATTCACAGGTACATCCTTATCTCAAAGAAGCGTCATCGGATCACCCCGCCAATGACGTTGCCAGCCTTTCACCAAATACCAGGCAAATGCGAAGCTAAGGCAATGTCAGACAGGCACGCACCATGCCTCACTGCCTCAGTATCTGGGATCGCCTTGCTCATGACATGTGATGAGGTTAGTTGACTAAAAGAAGCGGTCTGACGCAAGGAACTGGATCCTACTATTGTCAGTGAGTTGTAGTATTATTGTGAAAGAACTGAGCTGAGCATGGGCAGTATTGAGCTCGCTACCTACAGAGCTAAAGCTGGAGGTATGGACAACAAACTCTCTATTAGTCTCACGATGTTGGAAAGACAGATAGTAGAGTGAGTACTGGGTGCCTATGTATGGATGTATGCAATACGAACATCAGGGAAGCAATTACTGCGAGTATTTCTCTAGCTTCTATTTCTAGCTGTGGCCAGCACTGTCTTGCATGTCCCCTAGCAGAAGCCATCATCCTGGCACAAGCTCCGGTAGCTACCATAGCTCCATGTTGTTGCCGAGCATGGTCTGAACACCGGAGTTGGTTTAAAGATTTGACAGAACCAGACCTTCGTTCATAGGAAAGAATTCCGTCGTCAGAACTTGTGATGTAGGGAATCTTGACAAACACTGTACACCCTTCCTTGTATAACTGGGTTACTTGTACAGTACAGCTTGACAACCTGGAAGCAGCAGAAGCTCCTGACAGCTTTTCCACAAGCAAACGCCACAACCACAAGCAAGCCGCCCGACAAACTCAAGAAACATGCATAATCAGTTGCACAAGTCGCAACCCCAGCTAGTCACACAATTATAGCATCCTGTTTAATTTACCTACTTCTACAACCTTTTCATCCTGTCTAATGTACCTATGGGCCGCAACCGGCAGGCACATGCAACCCCCCCAGATGCGGGAACGCGGGCGAGCGGCCGGTATCGCCAATGTGGGGTAAAGAATCGAGGCACCACCGAGTCACCCACCACACACCACCACACCCATCTGCTTGCCCTGCCCATCCAGCTTTCTGCCCGAGGCGGCACATGCAGGAGAGAAACTCCAACCTCTCATCTTTCCAACCGGGGTAGCTCCTCTCTTTGCAGTTTCATCGATTTCGAACCCCTCACGCGACCGTATCTGCTTGCACTTTGAACCCCGACTCCCGCGACGTATGCGACCTCCGACGAGATGCCATCCATCGCCCTGCGACAGAGCAGGCGATGCAGACTGACACATTCGGGTGCCCTTTTCAGAACCTCTCACGCCCTGTTCTCGACAGCCCCAGCGCGCGCTCCAAACAATTCCTCATGGCGCCCCGTTGCCATCCTCGACGAGTGCGTTTTCTTCAGTACTCGATTGAGCCGATGCTAACCCATGATGCTCTTTAGATGGGTCGCAAAGGAAGCTCGCCCTATTAGTCTTCGCCAGCTCATGGTATTCGGTCGATCCCTCACAGAATCTCGTCTCATCAGCTCTGCCAACTATGTCCGCACCGAATTGCCCATCCGGTGAGTCGTCAACCGCCATCATCTCGACACATCAAAACTGACGCATGCGACCACAGCATCGCACATCGCCTCCGGGATATGCAGCGCCTGCCCTGGGTCGTCGTCACGAATCCCCACATGAAAGCTGTATATGATCTCTACTACAATGCCTTTGACACATTTCGCAAGATCAAAGAGGTCAAGACATTGGAGGACAACGACAAGATGTGCGATATTATAAGCCAGAACCTCAAGAGCCACTTGACCGTCATACCAAAGCTTTCTATGGGGATTCTAGAGTGCGGCGGACTCATGGATCCCAACGACCTGGACAAATTCATGAATACCATTCTCAGATCTGTGAGACTTAACTGCCTATAACCTGTATCAACAGCTACTAACCATGAGGGCAGCGCATTTCAAGACGAGTCATCGCTGAACAGCACTTATCCCTAACTGAGACCTACAACTCACCCAACTTCTCCCCTGGCGCCAAGCTATCCGAATCGGACTTTATCGGCGAGGTTTTTATAAAATGTTATGCAAAAGACGTCATCGAGCGCTGCTCAAAAGCCGTTAGAGCCCTAGCTCGAACAACCAACGGTCCTGGCGTCCAAATCCCCGAGATCAAGGTTGAGGGCTACCTTGACGCGTCCTTCCCCTATATTCTGAGTCACCTCGAGTACATCATCGGCGAATTGCTCCGAAACTCGGTCCAAGCAGTCATCGACAGACATCAGCAGATACATGCCGACCCCAATTCTGTGAAACCGCACCCTGTCGAGATCACCATTTGCGAGAACCACCAGCACGTCATCATCCGCATCTGTGACCGTGGTGGCGGCATCCCCCGGGCAGAGCTCCCTTACCTCTGGTCTTTCAGCAAGGGACCACAAAGTCAGAGACGCCTTGAGAACCTCGCTCAGGTACCCAAGATGGCCGCCACCATGCAGGAACTTCACGTCGAAGAGGAACTGGGTCGCGCAGACCTCAAGGCCCCGCCATATCAGAGCTCCCTCTCCTCGCTAACCAGCCGGCCACCCAATCTGCGTCTAGGCATGGGATTGCCCCTGAGCCGTGTCTATGCCGAATACTGGGCTGGTAGTCTGGACTTACACAGCCTCGAGGGGTACGGGGTTGATGTGTTCCTACAGATTTCACGACTGGGCAACAAGAATGAGCAGCTCACAACGCGTGCTAGCATGGATGCTTTGTGACATGTGACGGGGGATTGAATTCGATGGCTTATTAGAGTATACTGGCGTGCAATATGAGGCGATCATGAGAGGGTGTTCAGTATCTCGGGGCAACGGTGTTTGATTTCGATCATCTTGGATTAATACTTGGAGTTCAGCAAGGAGTTTAATGGTTATGGGGTTTGCATAAGTTCCAACAGGCAACAGACATGCTCGTGACAGAGTTCATGGGTCAAGATAACAATTCAAGGCGCACACACGCAATATTCAACATTGGACAACCTATAAATTGGTATCATAAAAGGCTGTGACTGAAATTACATGGGGACTAAAATGTGCTTAGCTCAGAGAAAGGGCTCTAGTAAAAAGGTGTAATAAAAAAGGCAAGACTATCAAGGCATTCTCCATACGTCTTGTTCGCTCAAAGGGGGTCTCGTACTTCTGGCGTGAGCTACCGGCGCAACCAAGGGACAAACAAAATCATGGGGAGGGAATCATAACTCCTACACAGCCATGCCGTGGCCATGAAAACAGTCCCAGCAAGGCTACTCCCCCTTGTCTCCGTAGGAAGAGCGAGCAGGTCAGGTATATCCATGAGCTCGGTCTCCCCCTTTCCTCTTCGTGTGGTATTTCTCGGACCTTTCATTTTCAACTCCAAACCCCAAACTGGAGCCACAAATAAAAGAAGCATGAAAAAACGACTGTCCAACTGCAGCCACGCATGCACGCATAACGATCTGCCAGGTTGCGCTTAGCGGCGGCCGTGGCTGCGGACAGCGCTGCCCTGCATAGACTCGAGTTCGGCCTCGAGCTGCTTGATCTGAGCATGGGTCTGCTCGAGATCCTTGTTGAGGCGGTCGCGCTCCGAGATGAGCTTCTGCTCCCATTGTCGGAAGCGCTGCTCCTCGATCTTGACCTGCTCGGTGAAGCGCTTTCGGAGGGCCTCCTCCTCCTCCTTGAACTTGGGGTTGTCGAGCTTTCGGGGTCGGGCCTCGCCGAACTTGCGAGTCTCCATCTGCTGGGCGCGGTAGGCCTCATAGTGCAGCTCCTCAGTGGTGTGGATGAGGTCGAGCATGTGAGTTCGGATCAGGATAGAGCGGAGCTTCTTGAAGTCGCAGTGGTCCTCGTTCTCAACCTCGGCAACACCCCAAGAGTACTGGCGACCCTTGACGATGCGGCCGTCGCCAGTCTTGACGTCCTTCTCGGAACCGATGACGGCGAAAGGCATGGCGGCCATGAGGCTGCGAGCGTGCTGAGCAGCCGCCTCATCGTCCTCCTCGATCGGGGGCTGGTAGATCTTGATGTTCTGGGCCTCAATGACAGAGACAATCTGCAATCTAATTAGCGGGGGCGATCAATGCAATTCGCGGTCTACTTACTCTCTGCTTGAACTTGGCCAGGTCGGCAGGGCTGAGAGTATCAGCCTTGGCGATGACGGGGATCAGGTTGACGCGCGAGCAAAGGCGCTTCATGACCTCAATATCGAGGGGCTTGAGGGTGTGGCCGGTAGGGCGAATGAAGTACAGGCAGGCATGGACACGGAGATCGATCTTATCCTGGCGACGGGGCTGCTGCTCCTGAAGCATGTAAGACTCGTGCTGGTCGTCGAGGAACTCGATGATGGGCATCCAAGAGTCGCGGTTGTTGACATAGTCGCCGAAGCCAGGGGTGTCGATAACGGTCAGTCGGACTGGGAGCAAGCAGTGTTAGCGAGTGTCGGTCAGAGGTATTGTGTGACGGGCGCGGTACCCTTGAAGAACTTCTCCTCGAGCTCGGCCTTGGTAATCTCGATCTCGACGGTCTTGTCGACCTGCTTCTGGTGACGGCGCTTGTGGTCGGCATAGTTCTTGATGGTGGTGGAGAAGAGGGTGTTGATGAAGGTAGTCTTGCCGAGACCAGACTCGCCAGCAACCTAGACATGATGCGGTCAGTATGGAGAAGACGAAGACCATGAGATAGCTATATGCGGACACGCCAGCAACTCTCGATGGGCAAGCAGTATCCTGTAGACGCGTACCATAATAGTGAAGCTCGCACCACGCTTCGCGACAATCTTGTGTCGCTGGTTGGGGAGATTGGCAATGCCAATCGGTGAGGCGTTCTCAGCAGCTGTAGCCATCTTGGACGTGGTTTACTCTAAAGTTGCAGCGGTAAAAACGGCGAGGAACAGTTCGTAACGGGACGTCGAAGCGAGAAGCACGGCGAACAGGCGGAGGCAATGGAAAGACGACGGCCAACGGCGATATCGCGATGAAGGTCGAACGAGTGCAAGGTGGAGGTTTGGGGGAGAGCTCGTGCTTCAGGGGAACGAATTTCCTGCCCTTTCCAGTTTCCCCCCCTGGGCATTTGGGAAGGAGTCGCTTTAGGGGGGGGCTCCTGCCTCTGGTTGGCTGCGACCGCGTGGACGGTGAGTGGACAGTGCTGAAATGGGTGGCTAGTGGACACGGGGCAGCAAGGGAAGGTGCCAAACAAGCCCAAACAACAGGGGTTCTTGGGGTCAAAGGTTTGTTGTCAAGGGGCCTGAGAAACAGCCACGGTCCCCTTTCTTGAAGCTTTGGCCAATTAGAGGGTAGATAGTGCGCCCCAGCCACGGGAACCCGTGTTCAGCCACAGGGGAATGGGTGATCTTACTGGATCTGGACTAGTCTAATCAAACGCTGCGAAATGACAGGCACCTCGGATTAATTTCCCGCCGGTCGTTTGCGACGGCCCAAAATTTTTGGCTCTTATCGATAAGGCGCAAGTTGATTTTTTGGCGGCGTGCGACTTCAAGCTCAGCAGCATCATGGCCTTGGTCTACCGATAACAATGAAGACCGACTTCAAGGTGGGATTGCTCTTAATTGATGTCTTTGGAGGTGAATACTGACATGGCAATGTAGTTCTCGAACTTGCTGGGCACTGTTTACTGCCAGGGCAACCTGCTGTACAGTCCAGATGGCACTCACCTCTTCTCGCCTGTCGGCAACAGGGTCACTGTGTTTAACTTGGTAGAGTAAGTTTCTCTACCTGGATCGCATATACTGATTTTGGAACTTGGCTGACTCTTCTATTACAGGAACAAGTCATACACCCTCCCCTTCGCGCACCGCAAGAACATTGCCCGAATTGGACTTACACCCCGCGGCAACCTGCTCCTCTCCGTTGACGAGGATGGCCATGCAATTCTGACCAATGTGCCTCGTCGCATATCTATATACCACTTCTCGTTCCGATCATCTGTCACAGCGCTTTCCTTTTCGCCATCGGGTCGACACTTTGCCGTAGGTCTTGGACGCAAGATCGAGGTCTGGCATGTGCCCTCTACACCTGACACCTCCGAGGACGGCGAGCTCGAGTTCGCTCCCTTTGTTCGACACCATCGACACACCGGACATTTCGATACTGTGACGAATATTGAGTGGTCGAGCGACTCTCGATTCTTCCTCACAACGTCCAAGGATCTTACGGCTCGGATATGGAGTTTGAACGCTGAGGAGGGCTTCACTCCCACGGTTCTCTCGGGCCACAAGCAGTCTGTGATTGGCGCCTGGTTCTCGGAGAACCAAGAGACCATTTACACTGTCAGCAAGGATGGCGCCGTCTTCGACTGGCAATACGTCAAGCCCATCAACCGCATCGCGGAGGACGACAAGATGGACGAGGACGACGATTCCGATATGCAATGGCGCATCGTTCAGAAGCATTTCTTCATGCAGGGAAGCGCTCATGTGCGATGCGCTTCTTTCCATCCGGAGACTAACCTTTTGGTTGCTGGATTCTCGAATGGTCTATTTGGACTTTACGAGATGCCCGACTTTAACAACATCCACAAGCTCAGTATCTCTCAGAACGATATCGACTTTGTTACTATCAACAAGAGTGGCGAGTGGCTGGCATTTGGTGCTTCCAAGCTGGGTCAATTGTTGGTGTGGGAATGGCAATCCGAGTCTTATATCCTTAAGCAACAAGGTCACTTTGATTCGATGAATTCGCTCGTCTACTCGCCTGACGGACAGCGCATTATCACTACCGCTGACGATGGCAAGATCAAGGTCTGGGATATTCAGTCCGGTTTCTGTATCGTCACATTTACAGAGCACACCAGTGGCGTGACTGCCTGTGAATTTGCGAAAAAGGGAAACGTGCTCTTCACATCAAGTCTAGATGGTTCTATTCGAGCTTGGGATCTTATTCGTTATCGAAACTTCCGAACGTTTACGGCGCCTACAAGACTGTCGTTCTCGTGTATGGCTGTTGATCCCAGCGGCGAAGTCGTTGCTGCTGGTTCCCTCGATTCGTTCGATATTCACATCTGGTCTGTCCAAACGGGTCAATTACTCGACCAACTGTCAGGCCACGAAGGTCCCGTTTCGTCTCTAGCGTTCGCACCCAACGGCTCGTCTCTCGTCAGTGGTTCTTGGGACCGAACAGCCCGTATCTGGTCCATCTTCAACCGGACGCAAACCAGCGAGCCTCTGCAGCTCCAGGCTGATGTGCTCGACATGGCTATCCGACCAGATTCTCTGCAGCTCGCTATCTCAACACTAGACGGTCAATTGTCTTTCTGGTCAATGACGGATGCTGAGCAAGTTTCTGGTCTGGACGGACGAAGAGATGTGTCTGGTGGGCGTAAGCTCACGGATCGACGGACGGCGGCCAATATGGCTGGTACCAAGAGCTTCAACACAATCCGTTACAGTACCGACGGTAGCTGTCTTCTGGCTGGTGGTAACAGCAAGTACATCTGTCTGTACTCGGTGACCACTATGGTGCTTCTCAAGAAGTTCACTGTCAGCGTCAACCTGTCCCTCTCCGGCACCCAAGAGTTCCTCAACAGCAAGTTGATGACAGAAGCCGGTCCCGCTGGTGATTTGGATGATGATGAGGCGTCTGACCGTGAAGACCGCGTTGATAGCTCTCTACCAGGTTCAAAACGTGGAGGCGACCCCTCGGCAAGGAAGAAGATGCCTGAGGTCCGCGTCACGGGCATCGGTTTCTCGCCTACGGGCACAGCTTTCTGCGCGGCTTCGACCGAGGGACTTCTCATCTACAGCCTGGACCAGGATCTCCAGTTCGACCCCTTTGACTTGAACATGGAAATCACACCCGCCTCGACACTCGCCGTACTCGAGACAGAGAAGGACTATCTCAAGGCGTTAGTCATGGCCTTCCGCCTCAACGAAGCCGGCCTCATCAAGCGAGTATTCCAAGCTACCCCGGCCACAGAAGTCTCGCTCGTCGTGGCAGACCTCCCCACCATCTACGTATCACGTCTACTCCGCTTCGTAGCTGCCCAGACGGAGGAGTCGCCGCACATTGAGTTCTGCCTCGTGTGGATCAAGGCCATAGTCGACAAGCACGGCGCCTGGCTCTCAGCGAACCGCGCAAAGGCCGACGTTGAACTGCGCGTCGTCGCGAGGGCTGTATCCAAGATGAGGGATGAGATCAGAAGACTTGCGGATGAGAACGTCTACATGGTTGATTACCTGTTGGGTCAGGCTCAGGAGAAGAAGACGGTCAAAACGTTGGGTGCTCCGGATGTAGAGGTGAAGCTCATGGCTGTTGATGGAGGTGAGGAGTCTGATGAGGGATCTGACGAATGGGTTGGTTTAGAATAGACAGTAAATATGGTTGCTAATACCCACGAATATCGTACAAGATTGTGTTTCCTTAGTCTCCTTTTGGTCATTATCCTACATCTTGGCCTTGGCAATGCCATCCCAGGCTTGATCAAAACCAGCACCCCTAACCCACATAGTCCCACCATTCTCATTCGCATCTAGCAACAGATGCATAGCCCTCAACCAGTCATCCCCTTTGATCTTCACCCACTCCTTATCCTCAAATGGCTCTGTCGTCCTCTTTGCAAGTATCAATGCCCTTGCCAACTTGACTGTGTGTCCATCATCCACAATCTTGTGAATCCGCGGGAGAAGATCCTCCATCTTGTCTGCTAGCTTGCCATCTCTTGGGGTGTACTCGTGGAGCAAGTCGCCGTGGAGAGTTGGACAACCGCGAGCGGCATAGGTTAGGAGATCCATGCGGATCTTGTATTCGAGGAGCTGTGCTTTGGTGGAGGCTGAGATCCAGGGTTTGGCGTTAAGAGTGAGGAAGAAAGGGGTCGACGTGACGTGATGCCTGCATATGTCAGTCTGGGTTCAATACAAGTCGACAAACAACTTACATGAGGAAAAAGTCAAACTTGGGGGTGTGAGGAGGATGAAAAGCTGCTCCTGCGGCCATATACGCAGCAGCATGCACCATCTCAGCCGTCCTCTCCTCAACCTCATCCTCTCTCACCCTCACGCTACTCGCAAGTACAGCCATCTCATCCCTAGCACGCCCAAGCACACCTTGAAACATGGGCTGCGAGTCGTTCCAACGAGCGCTGTTCTTAGTCTTCTCATTCCCGTAGATATCCTCAAGAAGACCAAGGATAGTTCCCATTTTTGGTGGCGCATCGTCTGCTTTTGCGTTTGTTGCTGCGGTAGTGAGAAAGTCGTGTAGTTTATTCTCATGGACTGCCGTTTGCGCAAGAGCTGAAGCAACGAGCATGGGTTGTTCCCATTCAATAGCGTAGAGCATTTGAATAAGAGGATGAAGCAGACCTCCAAACAGACGACTCTTTAAATCACGTCCACGATCGTCGTTTTTGAAGAGGTATTCGTTTAGAACCTCTTGCCAACCAATTCTCTGGATCTCATCCTGGAAGAAGCGCAAGAAGGCAGCGTAGTTACGGCCCTTTCCGAGGTAGGTTGACCAGTCGGAGCCGTGTTCGAGGTTGTCGACCATTTCTTGTTTGGGTTTCATGGCTTTAAGTTGGTAGCCTTTGTTTGCGTCGTAGGCAATGTCCATGTCCTTAGTAGAAGCGCCGGTACCGTATAGGGTGAGGACATGATGAACGATCTGAGATGTGTTGGTAAGTTACATCTATTGAAAGATAGGATCGACTTACATGATCATGGAATCCAGATGCATTGAAAAAGACATGATGATGCTGTTTCGTTGTAAGCAGTTACCACAAACTGAGCAAGTGTGTATAGTCATACCTCGAGATCCCTCTGCAACAACTCAGAAACCTTCAAAGCCTCTTCACTCCCAAGCTTCAACCCCAACAACCCCGAATCCTTGGGAAGAATCTGAATCTTGAAAGGCGTAGCCATGGTACTGTATCTAGAACATGCAGCTACTACAGGTCTAGCCCAGACTCTCATCACACGCGGGGTCAACATGGATGTTTATATACACAAAAGTCAACCTCCACAAACATAAACACAAATCCTGTAAGACCGACTAAACAAGGCTCGTCTCGTGACGACAAGTTACAAAAAATGGGAGGGTGGTATGGGCTGACAAATGTATCACGACTCGGCATTCGATCGTTTCCCGGCGGTGGATAGAGTCGAGTACACAAAAGTGAACGCAGATTGGTTACTGCCTTTGAAATCATGAATGCAACATTGACGTATTTTAACCGTAATTCCAAATAACAAACATGATCTGTTTTCAATAAGTACCTGTCAGATTTTCGGTGGCTGCCGGAGTTGGGAGGACTTTCTGGTTACCCCGGATTTTGGACCGGAGCTGACATCATTGAGATGCCGAGGGGTGTATCCACTTTTCGGACTAGTCGGACCCCGAGGTTTGGCAATGCTGACATTGGCTTGTGGTGCAAAGGAAGACAGACAGTGAAGCTCTACTTTTTGTTGATTTCTTTGTTGATGCTGATTCTCTTCTTTGTACAATTTGGTGATGAGGTTTCGGTTTATGTATATCAACATCCTTAGCAGATGTGTGGGTATTGTAGGTAGTGAGCGAGTGATCCTTCACCCCATGTTCATGACACAAGCATTGTAAAAGATCAATTCCTCTCTTCATGTGTATCTCGTCTCTAAATCACTCCTCTACCATCTCGCCGTCTATTTTTTGGTCAAACAAAGGAAAATTACATCTCATCATATCAGGTATCTAAGCCTTGCGCTTCTTGTTCTGGTGGTTCTCCTCCTCCAGGTCATCCTCATCCATCTCCTCAAACTCGATATCGCTAGGGATATCATCATCCTCCTGGGCGTTGGCTATTATCTATTAGCATTGAATCATCCACATAGACACGGGACAACATACTGAAGTACTTGATGGCACCGGGCCAAAGGTCCTCGGCGATAAAGACGGCGAGATCATCAGCAGTGGGGAAGATCTCGTGCTCGTACTCATCCTCATCATCATCGTCCTCATCCATGTCATCATCCTCACTCTGCTTGCCCTCCTTACGGGCCTTGCGCTTCTCCTCCTCGAGCTTGCGGCCCTCCTCAGACTCCTCGGGGGTGACCTTGCGGCCGCGGAAGCCGAACCAGCAGAAGAAGCTGACACCGCCCATGCCAGTCTCCTCCATGAGCTTGAGGAGCTTCTTGGAGGACTCGGTCTCGCCAGTCTTGCCGGCCTTCTCCTCATCGTGAACCTTCTTGGCCAGGCTCAGCATGCCGTTGGTCAGGTCCTTGCCCTCCTTCCACTTGATGTCGACGGGCTCAGAAACGAGACCGGCCCAGCCGTCCTTGTGGTAGCGCCACCAGAACTTCTTCTCAATGACCTTGTCCTCGAACCAGTCGTTCTCCTTGAACTCCCACTTGAGGGAGATGCTGCGGGGGTCGCCCTTGGGGAGCTCGAAGCGCTCGACTGTCAGGTTGGTGAGGGCCTGGAGGAGGAGCTCAGAGTCGCTGGGCTGGATGTACTCGTCAACATCGGGAGGAGCCTGCTCGAAGACGAGGGGCCAGAACTGGGGGATCTTGGCGATGACCTCCTGGCGACGGACGTAGAGGTCCCGGGTGAGCTTGTCCTGTTGGCGGACTTGTTGCTGTTAGCACTGCACAAAAGTCAATTGTGTGTTAAAAACTCACGAATCTCAAGCTCGACATCCTCAAAGTCATCCTCGATGGCCTGGAGCTTCTCATAGGTGACGAGAGCCTCCTTGAGCTGCTCGTCCTGCATATCGCCGGCAGACATGGTGTGTATGTGTGTACTTGGAAGAAGCAAATTCAACTCAATTGCAACAAAACAAACACTCGAATAAACCAATTCGAGAGATGAAGAGAGATCTATCAAGTAGGGTCACACAGGGGAATAAATATGAAAGAAAAAAGATTTTTTTTTTCTGGGGAGTGTGAGTGGCAGTTTGTGTTAGTCAGGTAGCTCCAGCAAGGAAAAAAAAACTTCAACAAGTCCCAGAGCAGTGGAAATGACTTGCACCTTCCCTTGCAATGCAGCGGTGAAATCTTTTTGGTGGGGTCAAACTGATGTCATTGGCCCGCCCCTCCAAACCCCGCAGACCCCTGCTTCTTTTTTTTCCTCACGTTGGTTGGGCGCTCTGCACGGAAGGAGAAAGGCCCGAACTCTTAGTGGTTCAGGTGCCGAGGAAGGGGACCCCGCTGAAAAGCTCTGATCTTTGTTTCTTTACAGGGGGTTCGTTCCACTGCGTTTCTAGCGGGGTACAGGGCTCAAGGTACTCCGTGTTAATTGACAGTGCGAGATTGTGATCCAAACTTCGATCAAGCCGAGGCAGGTTCGAGTCTTCAACACCACAAACGGGTATTGAGAGGGAATATAGAGTATTAAAGGGCTGTTTGTACAGATTATTTATTCGTCCTAATGTCATGTCAGGATTATTCAAACGGATCCACAAGGTCTTTTCTCCTGTTAGCTCCTCAAACGAACAACAATGGCAGGTCAGCTCCTGTATAAGTCACGACTCCGTTTTCCGAAAATGGCACCATTCATGAAACAGATATCAACAAGATAGGAGATGACAAACTCCTCTCCTTCTCTCTTCTTCTTCTTCAAAACATCACCTCTCTCTCCCAAATCCCCCATCAGCAACTCAACCCTTCAACCATGGCTCCTCCATCCAACGACAAGTTCCCCAAGCCCATCCCGCTCGAGGTGTCCGTCTACGGCACCGTTAACGGCATCCAGGCATCAAAGTACGGAGCCAAGCGTCTCCTTCTTAACCACAAAGGTTCTCAGCCTGATGGCGGCCTCACCCCAACTGTCCAGGAGCTTCGAGGCCTCAAGGGCAACGTCTTTATCCCCATCAACTGCACCATCCGTCCCCGCGCCGCTCCGAAGCCGGGCCAAGGCGAACAGCAGGACTACATCTACTCCAATCAAGAGATTACTCAGATGGCCGACGCCATCCTTGAGCTTAAGCAAGCCGGCGTCATGAATCCCCTCCGAGGTGACTCTTTTGTCTTTGGTTGTCTCCGACGCAGCGACAGCAGGAGCGTTCAGGACAGAAACAATATTATCATTAACCGTTCGCAATGCCATCATCTCATCGAAGTGGCCAAGCCCTTTGGGTGCACCTTTAACCGCGCCTTTGACTATTTCTTCGAAACGGGTGACGCGGGTGACTGGAAGGACGCTCTCCGTCAGCTCAGCATTCTCGGTTTCAAGGGTGTCATGACAGGTGGTGGCCCTGGCTACTTCAACACTCACGTCGATCGCCTGATCTCCATGCCCGACCATCTTCACGAGATGCAACTCGTCATCGCCGGAGGCGTTTCCTGCCCCGCGATTAAGTATTTACGCCAAGAGACACACAACGTCAATGTCCACTGCATCTGGCTGAACGCCGAGTGTCTCCGCCCCGAGGACCACAACGACCCCGAAACCTCCGACGTCAACGGTGTCATGGGTCTTGTCGACAAGCTTGGCCTTGATGCTGAGGATTAGCGATCCCCTAGCAGCATTGGCAAGCAGTACTACTACTAAAAACAACTACTGAAGCAGCACCTGGTGTGCAGTCAGACGGGCTGGGACCGTGGCTTGGAGACATGACGAGTTACGATTGACGACTTATGAAGGGGCTTTCGAAATCGTTTTAGGCTTTCTCTCGATATGACGGGCATAAGGGATATGAACTGCATAGCGGGCATATGGAATATGGACTGCATGAAATGGATGGCATAGGACTTGCAAGGAGGGGCATTACAAGGAATCTATACTAGCTGGCTAGTTGATCCTCAATCAAATCTCAACTCAAACGATTGTAAAAGAAGTATAGAAACCCACGAGGGTTAATCTTTTCATTAAGTGTCGTCCCCATTATGTTCACGCAGCTCTTGCATCTCTATCATCGCTTTTCATCTACAATACAAATCCTTCATCTCGTCATAAATTCCGCCACCACCAAACTCTCAAAGGTTGCAGGAGTGAGCGCCACGGCCCTTGCCCTGAGCAAGACCAAGGCAGTTGGCAATCTTGTAGAAAATGTCGACGTTGTTGAAAGTGCCGCTGAAGGTGTCCTGGCAAGGACCCCAGGCGTAGACGGGGACGTCGGTCAGCGAGTGGACGCCCTGGGACTCGCCGGTGGGGAGGCTGCCGTTGACGACGAAGCCGTGGGGAGAGTCCTTGGGGTTGACGTAGTAGTCACCATCCTTGAGCTCGACGGCAGCCTTGCGGGGACCGTTCTTGCGGACCTTGTAGTCCTCACGGTGGTCAGGGGCAGCACCGACACCACCGGCGATGGCGTAGCGGGGCTCCCAGTTGACGGGGAATGTGTGGCCAGTGCCGTACTCGAGACCCTTGGCCTTCTTGGTGTACTGAGACTCGCCAGAGTTGTGGTAGACACCGATGGCGCGGCGCTTGTCACGGTCGTCCTCCTGCTCGGCGAGGTACTTGGTGTCGGCAGAACCCCAGACACTATAGTTGTTAGCATGTTGATATCCATATTTAGATACGAAACTCACTCGAAGCCGTGGCCGTGGTCAGCAGAAACAATGACGAGGGTCTCGTCGAGGATGTCGAGCTTCTTGAGCTTCTCAATGGTGGCACGGATAGTGTCGTCAAGCTCGAGAAGGTCACCAAGAGCACGGTCGTAGTCGAGAGCATGCATCTGCTTGTCGACAGAGGCAGCCTCAGACATGAGGAAGAAACCCTTGTCCTTTCCGCGGGTGCTAAGGATGTCGACGGCCTTGAGGGTCATCTCCTTGAGACCGGGCAGGTCAGTGGCGTCACCACCGCCGCCAGCGGGGTTGTTGTCGAGGCCCTTGAGGTTGTCTTTGTAGATGTTGCGGTCGAGCCAGACGGGGAGGTTGCTCTGGCAGAAGACACCGAGGGCCCTCTTGCTCTTGTCGGCGGCAAGGAGAGAGGTCTTGTTCAGGCTGACGGTGTAACCCTGCTTCTGGAACTCCTTGTAGTAGTCCTTGCCCTGGAACGACTCCACTCCGGCAAAGAACTGCTCGGCACCGCCACCGAAGAAGACATCGGGGCCACCGTGGCTGGTCCAGGAGTAGTTGGTGAGACCGTGGAGAGCCTGGTCAATCAGAGGACCATACTGGCTACGGGCACGGGTGTGACCAGTGAGGGCAATGGGAGTGGCATCAGCGAGGTAGGCGGTAGAGACAGCACCCCAAGCACCGCCCTTGGCATTGTTAGCAATATATCAAGTCAATTGACTTTTTAGACTTACCCAGATGCGCTTGAAGATCTCGACAATGGTCTCGACCTTGGGGTCATCGAAAGGATCGGGGGAAGAGTCAGCGTACACACTGAAGCCAGGTTAGCTTGTACTCCGAAGCTCTGAGCAGATCACAAACCCCATGGCGTTAACAGTGCTCTTGTGGCCAGTGTACAGGGCAGAGGCCGAGTTGGCAGAGTCGGTAATGTAGCTGTCGATGGAGTGGGTCATCTGGTGGCCCAGGACGGGGAACTCGTCCATCTTCATGAGGGTCTGGTATTTGCCGTTGATGCTCTTGTGTCCGAGGAGGCGGGCAGCAGTGATCTGGTAACTGTAAGCCTCGAATTCGTCTTGACAGCTGTCGTAACACTTACCATGTTGGTGGTCATGCCATCACCGATGAAGAAGATGACGTTCTTGGCCTTGCGCTTGGGGTGAAGCTCGCGGACAGTCCACTCGGCAGTGGTCTTCTCGCCGTTGTAGTAGTTGAGTGTGACGGTGTACTTGCCGGGCTCGTAGATGGCGAGCTTGCGGTAGGCCTTGGAGGCGACGTTGACAATGGTGGGCTTGTCCTCGTCCTCGGCAAACAGGTCCTCGTACCACGAAAAGTCCCAGGTCTCGACCTTGGGCTCGTCGATGCCAAAGGCTTTTGCAAAGTCCTTGGGCTTGCCTCCGTCCTTGGCAATGGTCACCTTGAACTTCTGGTCGGGCTTGCCGTCGTGGGCGGCCTCGGATCCGTTGACGGGAGCGTGAACCTCGACACGGAGGTCGAAGAGCTGGCCGGGGAGGAAGTCGCTCTGGTCAGGAGGCAACACGCAGCCGAGCTTGGGGCATGTGCCCAGTCGCTGGTACGTCTGCGCCGAGACGGCAGTGAGCGAGGCCGCGAGGGCGGCAATGGCGTTGAGCTTGACCATTGTAGTGAGGCCGCGGCAAGCTTGAGCTTTTCCTTGGGTTGACTCAAGAGGTACGAGGTGAGGCAGCTTGAGAGGGGAGCTCCAAGCAAGCTCAGAGTTTGCGGGAGCTGCATCATTTATATTAACTTTGGCGGGCACATCAACCCGACGATCCCACGTGGATAGCTGCAGCTCTCTTCTGTCCGGAAGTCATCTCCGTCCCCGGAGCACCATCATGTTTACAGCAAGCAGCTGGTTCCCCATGTCATGCAACGTCCGTCCGCCTTCCTCTGTGGGCAAGGTGGACGAGACTTAGACGGTCCTAGCCAATATCAGCTCACCCTTGGCCAATTGCGCCCGGGAGATGAGCATGATCCATCACCAACTTGGTTTGGATCGACATGATGCGTGCGACCAGTTCCATCGGGTTGGGAAGCAAAAGTGCTACAGCACCGTTGCACCAGAGGAGCAATTGGCGCCTCATGATGGGAGAAGCTGGCACGTGTGTAAGCTCTTCCGGCCCCGCCGTTGGCAAAAGACCCGTTAATGCTTGTCGAGTCGATTCGGTGACTGTTGTCGATGTCCTACAGCGGGGATCCATGCTGTTACTGCAAGTAGAGCAGGTCAATCAGCCCTCGCCGTAGGCCCCAGGTGCCATGACGGACCACAGCCGGACGTGGTGAACGGCACCTCCGCGCCATTGTCGGTCCTTGGCAATCCTCTGAACGGGGGGTTCATGCCCCAAGTCGTTCACCGAGCTCAAGCTCGACCAGGGGAGAAGCAACAGACTGCCAACCCTGGTTTGGTCCCCCGAGCCCGCAGATGCAGTTTCCTCCTCCACTCGTAGATAAGATCGCAGTCAAAAAGCCGCGACATGCATGACAAGGGTCCAGATGTGCCTCCTCCAAGTTGCTCAAATGCCGCTCGTGGGTAAACCCGAGTCCCTGATTGGTGGTTCAACCCCTGCTCCCGCGGTTCCACACATCCCCAGACATCCAAGCTTAACAAGCTTGATCCTTAACTCAACTCTATCGGACTTGTCGACCGAGTTCGTTCAAGCTGAACCGACGCCTCTCGAGGCCTTTTGCGCCCCGGTCTTCTCTTGCCGTCAGTGGCGTTGGCTCGGAACCAAGAACGCCAGCCGTTCCTCCTCCCCGCCATGACGTTAGTGGGACGGGTTGTCATGATATCTCCCCATATTGACTTCACACCAAGTGTCGACTTGTACCAACTGGTGCTGGTACTGCTTGGTTCAGCTTTACTCTTGTTCCACGTGCTCCGGATTCGGAATTAACTGGACATGTCTGGTCGAAAATTCATCGACACCAAGACGCAACTAGCATTCTCCGCTTCTGCAAGACACCCAAATAGTTTGTTTCCGCACGTGTCAAGGACTTGTCGACTTGGAGCCCCATCATGCATCCTCCAGCAATAATTCACAACGGCGATCGATATTGTTGAACGACATGAAGAGCAGCGTGCATTGATAATAACTAGGTATCGGCTTCGATAGTCACATGTGAGAAGTATTCTCAGATGTAAAGAGGCGAGGAATGGCGGGTGTCTCCTAAGCTCCGACTTGTACACTTTCGACCTGGTAACGGCGAGGTTGGTCCACATACCCGTTGATCGGCTTGCCGTTGGTGTAAAGCCTATCCTGTCTAGAGGATATCCGTCATGACTCGAGCATTGTCGCCCAACTTAACCATCAAGCATAACAACATGCTTCACTTGACAGCTCGTCGGTCACATCGCCATGTTACAATTGCTTGAGAGATGCAGTCCAGGGTGGGCCGAACCAGCCTACCGGAAGACGCTATTGCAACGCAGTGCCTGACATGAACGGATGGGTACATTAGTCCCTTCACTTCTCCAGGCCCGGTGCAACCCCATTACCAAGCAGGGCCTCGGGAGGCAAGTTGACAGACGCGGCAGGCTCTGCAATGGCCTCGGGGTGGGGACTGTCATCGCTCTCGAACGCCTGCCAGCTGGGCTCGTTGATCTTGGTCTGACCAGCAATGCTCTTGAAGTGGTAACCCCTGGCACGAGGCCTCTCTCCTGTTCCTCTTGGGATTTCTGGCTCGTAAGCAGCGGTGAACTTCTTACTGAGCTCCTCAAACTTCTCTGTACCCTGGCTTAGAGTTTCTCGGATGCCATTGAAGAAGGTGCTGAGAACAGAGTGGTTATGAAGCTGAAGAAGATTCCATCCAAGCATTTCCTTTGCATTCAGGAGATGCTTGATAAATGCTCGGTGATGGTGGGTGCAAGTGTAGCATTTGCAGCCGTCAACCAAAGGCTGCAGGGATATTGTGTGGTCCTCTGACCACATGTCAATGCCCAATGGCTGTACACCGGAGGTCTCTGGGGGCGGGAAGGTGAATGATAGGGCGATTCCTGCGTCAGAGGCGGTGTTGAGGAAAGGTACCGTGCATACGTCGATTCCCAGGGATATTTGCCGGAGCAGATCCTGGGGTGTCTTAGACGGCCCAAACGACAATCGTGGCAATGCAACAAGAGGCGGATAGTTGGCAAGCTCAGGCACGAGATTGACATCGTATACAGCCAGACCTGATAGAGATTCTCTCACATCTTCGGCAAGATATCTCAGGTAGTCCCATTGTATAGGGTACTCAACTGGAAGTACGGGAGCGAATACGGAAACGCCCATATCCTTGAGGCGGCCCTGAGGGTCCAACAAGTGAAAGAATTCATCAACCCACTCTTCGGTCCGCTCAACCATGCGAACCTGACGCTTTGACTGAGGAGTGGTGCTGGTGTGGAAAAGGTCTGCAGGCGGGATTGCAATGTCGGGTTGTGTAAGCTCAATGGTCTTGGCGAACTCGGGAATGGTGAGATTGCGGAACCCTGTCGAGGTGAAGATGCTGAGATGGTGGGCCCCGTTGCTGACCGGTGTGGTGACCGCCGGGAAACGTCTCGGGCCTAGGACTAGGGCTCGATCTGACGGGAAAGAAGTGAAGCTTTGAAGATTTCGACGTGTTGCAGGGTTTAGTTTGAGAATAGGGGGTTCCTTTTTCTCAAGAACTATTTTTCAAGTTAGTCCTATTTCACGAAAAAAAATCAAGAATTTTCATACAATCTTCAATGGCCAAGTACGCCGCATCGAATGATGTGTGTTTAGCAACATTGTCCGGCGTCAGGTGAGGAATGACTCCTCGTGATGCCACAGCGACATAGTTTGGCGTCTCCATAACCCTGCGACTGGCAAAAGCCAGACGACCCAGTCGGGCGACTCCGACATCAGCAACAGCTGGCTTGAGTAGCTCGAACATTGTGAGGGTCGATTCCTGCTGTGAGTTTCCAGTAGCAGGTTGGGTCATCTTGTCATGGTTGAGTCAGATTGACGTGAAGAAAGTTTGTCAACTGAGATTGGCGAGGTTGTGTAATATCGTTCCCGAGATAATAATCAGAAAAGAATAGTATAAAACCCAAATGAGAATAATAGAACGAACCAGTAACAGTCGCTGCGTCTATCGCCGAGTTGAAGCACCAGGTTTAGATCCTCACGAGATGCTTCTTGGAGTTTGGACAAGGATTAATCGATCGCCATTCATGTCAGTGTGGGTGCGCACTGTACTCACAGTGCCCCCATTCACCGAAGATGATCCGACATCTGGTGGCGTGTGGCGCAGGACAGGGCAGGCAGGCACCCGAACACGGCGCCTCGTACCTGCTTTCTAGGGACCCCGACTTCGGGCGGGAGCTACACCCCGGCCCGCGTGGGAGAAGGCAAGGCCAGCCAATGGAAGCTTAGGACAGACAAATATTTGCAACACTTTGCGAGTAACAAAACCACGGCGGGTGTCGATATTCTGAAGGAATCGTCGTTTGGGTGGATGGTATGCAATTCATGCGATACAGCCACTGCTTCACCTCAGCTTCCTTTCTTCCTCACCTGCCCCGCGTTCCCATTAAAGGTGCATCTGGAACGAACACGAGGCTGACAAGGGGGTGTCGCTCGGCGATAAGATCAGTGAGATTCTCCACCCGCTGGCTCCGCTGGGCGGGCATCGGGTGCTCCGGAAAGGCAAACCCTCAGTGCAAGTCCACGCCATCTGCCAAGAAGGCGGGCTGAGGCGACTCTATCCTGCTTCCGCTTCTTTCTCCGCCTCTTCCTCTACTTCTTAACAAGACCACAGAACCATGGTGAGTCATGAAGAGGAAGAATCACAACCTCTAATGGCCGGCCACGACGAAGTCGACATCGAAGTCAGGCCCGTTAGTGGCACTGACAGCGACAGCGAGAGAGACCAACAAAGAGAACGAGGCACGCGACCAACCGATGCAGGACATCCGGACGCACCGCTCGAGACTCAGTCGAACCTAGAGATCGACGACAACGATCCTCCTACGCCGCGCTTCATACAAGACGAAGGATCATGGAAGCGCTGGAGATGGGTACCGTACCCCGTCCGTCGAGTTTGGAAAAAGGTCACCAAGTGGTCTCGCGGCCCTGCGAGTCCCCAGCCTCATCACATTAAGCCCTTCTTCCCGATTGTCCAAGAGTACCCTCTCTACCTCGTCGAACGATTCATCCCCAAGTTCAAGCACCGAGCTTGGCTGGTCTTTTTCTACCTCTCCATATGGATCGTCACGTTTGCGCTTGTCAAGCGCAAGGACACCCTCGCCAGCGAGATCGAGGGTTGGGGTAGGCCTCAGACTATCGGCTGCGGCGTCACATACTGGGGAGCAGGAAACCTGTGCGGCATTGATGGAAGCGACTGTCGTCCCTTTAACGGCACTGGGTTTCCGTTCAAGTGTACCGCCAATTGTGAGGCCTATCACGTTCTAAACCCCAGAGCTGTTGGAGATCAAGAGGTCATCTATCGATCCATGGTTGTAGGCGGTCCTTCAACCAATGGAGATGATGATGCCGTCTACCGCGGAGACTCGTTTGTTTGTGGAGCTGCCATCCACGCTGGTATCATCTCCAACGCGAGAGGAGGATGTGGCGTGGTTGAGCTGGTCGGTCGCGATAAGAACTATGTCTCTTCGAATCGCAACGGGATCAAAAGCGTAGGTTTTGACTCTTACTTTCCGCTATCCTTCCGCTTTTCCCAAGGCATTGAATGTTCCGCCTCCGACATGCGATGGGCTCTGCTGGCTATCTCGGCCGTCTTTACTGGGGTTCTGTCACTCTTTACCAACTCGCCGGCTTTGTTCTACTTCCCGACCTTTATTGGTATTTTCTGGACGGTCGGCATGGCGTCGAACCCACCACCGTACTCAAGAATCCCAGCCCTCTTCTCCAACTTGATCGGCAAGTTCCTGCCCGCCATGTTTTGTGCCTGGGTCATGTACGACAAGATGGGTGTCCGCCGGACCTTGCGCGGTCTTACGGCTCAGGTCGAAAAGACAATTCTATGGTTAGGCGCATGCTGGGTGGGAGCCATGGAGAACTACACTCTCAGCTTCATCCCTATCCAGAGGCTCAACAAGCACGATCTCGACCAGCAGCCTGGCGCTAGAGCCGCCTTGGCCATGATCATCCTTCTCTTGATCGTGATCATCTCGATGCAGGTGTGGTTCTTTAGGCAAGAAGGACGCCTCGTCAAGTATCTGAAGCTCTACGTACTGTTTGTGGGTTCTATTCTTATTTCGCTTGTCATCCCAAAGCTCAGCTTACGACTTCACCATTACATCCTTGCCCTCCTGCTATTACCGGGGACAAGTATGCAAACACGACCATCATTGCTGTTCCAGGGCCTTCTTGTTGGCCTCTTCATCGCCGGTATTGCGCGATGGGGCTTTGATCCGGTGCTGCAGACGTCGGAGGAGTTGCAGGGCGATGCTCAAAAGGGCACCCGTCTCCCTGTGATTCCCACGCCGGTCATCGATCTTGCCAACAGCACTGATACCCTGTCGACCATCACCTTCAAGTGGGAGGAGCCGCCAGACCAGATGTTTGACGGCATCAGCATCCTGGTCAACGACGTGGAACGGTTCAGGTCATACTTTGGCGACGAAGACCAGGAGCGCAGCTTCGTCTGGAAGAGAAACAACACCCTGGTGGATCTCCCAGAGTACTTTAGGTTTGCATACATGGACGGCAGCGACAGCGGAGACTATACCAAGGCCGGCACCTGGACAGCAGATGGCGAGTGGCAAAAGATGAAGTCGGGCCCGTCAAAGGTCAAGGCTAGAAGTATGGAAAGAGACCTTTTGGTCCGGCGGCGTTGATTCATGATATACACGTCATTTTATGCTTGTGCATTTTTTTTTACTACTGCTTTATACCACACGGATCACTGTCATTTACAATAGGTACTGGGCGTTGGGTTATGACGTTTTTCAGGAACGGATACCATGCTTCTCGCCAGTCTTTTGAGGCTGGTTTTCACGACACACTCTCTTGATGACAAAAATGATTGTACTTGGTTATATGTATTTCTATCTTGAATGGATTAGATAGGTTATTTGATATACATTCATGCCAGCTTGGTATATCTCGACACAAGAATGAAATGAATATTCGAAAGAGGCTCTGAAAGACTTGCTTTACCTTCTTGGTCATCTCTTTTTCTCGTACTGAGATTCTTATCGTACCTTACGAATACCAGGCTAATGTCTAGCCTCTTGGGACTACTTCAACTGACAGCATCTTGACTTGAAGTACCCTTGTGTCTTGTCATATGTAGTGTTTTATATCCTGTATCCCGATTGTACATTATCAAGCTCATGAGCTGAATGTCTGACCACTACCACCCACCACTCCTCAACCTATCCGCGAAGAATTGCATCAAAGGCAACACCTCCTCTCGATTACTGGGCATAGCCACCTCGCGTCTCTTCCACTGCACAACCCTAACATCCTCAAACTCCCTCTTAACCGCATCAACAGCGTCCTCCTCCAACTGACACACCAACACGCTTGTACGGCTCTTCTCGCGGCTGCTGATTGTAGGTACCATAGACTGTGGCAGTGGTCCACCGATGGAGACTACACCTTTAAAGTGAGATCCCTTCTCCTTCTCGCCTTCGGTAATGTCGGTTACGCGAGGTGGTTGTCTGAGAGAAGATGCTAGACCCAAGGCGAGAGAACCGCCTTGTCCAAATCCAAAGAAGATGATATCGCTCATCTCCCAACCACATTTTTCAATAAGAACCTCCCCAATCAACTTATCCATAACAGCCCTCTTCGCCCTCTCAAATCCAGGATCATCAGCAAGCTCTCCAGTTCCAGGATCAACAGCCAAGTCATCACCCCAGTGGAAACCAGGCCTTTCAGATCCCAAAAGCGCAGCCGGGAGAACCTCTGTGCCGCGAACAGATATGGCGAGGACCCCTGGAAGGTTTAGGTTGCGGGCGAAGGAGGCAAAGGGGACGTCGTGGTCGCCGAGGCCGTGGAAGAGGATGAGAAAGGTTGTGGTGGATTCTGGTGGGGAGGGGAAGTGGAGGATGTGTGGGAGGAAG